>NJDC01003777.1:67670-84429 GCA_002245475.1 Calephelis virginiensis
TCACTTCTAAGTCTGCATTATCCGCAACCAATTTTTCCTGCATATCGTAGCTTTCAGTCAGTTTTCTCGTTAGATCAATTTCCTTAAAAAAAAACGATTTTTCAAACTTTATTTAATTCTAACATCAGATTTTATAAAGCTATTATTGAATTACCTTGACATGATAATACGTATGTTGTAGTGCTAAATCATTACAGTATTTAAAGAATACCAAAGTCGAGAATTTTCAAACCAGTATAGAAATAATCTTATGACCAATTTCAACAATCAATCTAAGATAAGAGACAGGGATAATTAGATCAGCTGCCAAGCAACCGCTGCTAATTTTAAGCAAGTCTAAAAGGAAAAAATTCACAATTCGACTGTAATTATATTTTTTTAGTTATTTTTTTATCTATTAGATTACTCAATATATTTTAGAAAGATAGTGCATACATACATATCTTCACGCCAAGTCCTTTACGGGGTAGGTAGATAGTTCATAATTCCAAAAATATCATTTTTTATGACATTAGACGGCAAACTAGCAGACGGATTTAGTGATGGTAAGAAATTCACGCCTTCTAGAGACACCAAAGATGGTAATGATGCGTTGCCAACCTGAGGCCGGGATGTTAGGTCTCGAGCAAAAGTAAGTTTACCGGCTACCTTACCCTCCTAACAGGAACACGTCAGGACGTTATGGCGGCAGGAATAGGTAAGGCGGTGGTACCAATCCGGGCAAGTCGTTGCGAAACTCTACCACCTAGTGACTTATATTAATTGTAACAATATCCGACTATTGGCTCTTAAGATATACTTAAGTATGCATAAAATTTTTTTTCATCAATGATAAGGACGCCAACAAAAACAAAAACTATACATTATTACGAGTAAGTTAAACACAAAAATTACTAGATGGTCGAGTGTCGCAGCGACTCGCCCGGATTGGTACCACCGCCTTACCTATTCCTGCCGCCATAACGTCCAATGCTTGCCGTTGACGTGTTCGGAGGGTAAGGTAGCCAGTCAACTTACTTTGGTCCAGGCCTAACATCCCGGCCACAGGTTGGCGACGCACCATTACCACCTTTGGTGTCTCTAGGCGGCGTGAATGTATTTCTTTAAGGTTAAGACAGTTCACAAATTATTTCTATCTGTACTTCGATATTGATACGAAAGTTCCCAATTTCTACATAATATAATAAATATTACTAAAGTGACACGAAATTCCTGATTTCTATACTGTTATGGAAGTTACCAATTTATATCTATGCACATTTCTATACTGATACGAAAATTCCCAATTTCTACATATATGTATTTATAAAATGACACCAAATTCCTGATTTATATAGCATTATGGAAGTTCCTGATTTGTCTCTGTGAATTTCTATACTGGTACGGAAGTTCCCAATTTCTCTGTGAATTTATTTACTGTTACAGAAATCTTCTTACTAATGTATCTAAAACCATTATTATGCAATTCACAGTAAGTTACAATTTACAGTAGACTTACAGTATGCGTTACAATTTACAGCAGTTTTAAAGTATACGATACAATTTACAGCAGATTTACAGTATTTGTTAAAAATGACGACGTACTGATTTGCTGCGGGCAGTAGGGCCACATGTTACAAATTCTGAACAATTGTTTTTATTTTCAGGAAGAAAAGATGTCGGTAAATTCATTTTCAATTCTTGATATGTTGGTGATTCTGAAATAATATCGTAGTGATACAAAAAATGCCAAAGTTTGAGTATCCGTCTTTCAAGTTGCAACAGAGAGATTTTACAGAGTTTTTATATGGACATAGTTTGGAGACTGACGAGTGACATAAGTAGCCTATTTCAATCATAAGAAAATTTAAACTTACACTTATTTACATGCAATAAGCTCGCCGTACTTTTATCAGATACGCCCGACCACATTTTTAAGGCAAAAAAAAATAAATAGACTATCCAACACGCGCGTCTCTAAGGATTTGATACATAATGAAAAGAAAGAAGAAAGAAAAAAAATATTTATTAGCGGAATATGTGTGTAAATGAGATGTTACAAAAATATTTAAGTATATCAACATATTGTACCATATTTTGGTATATTTATAAAAAATATTATTTAATTACAGATACTTTAACTTTTAAGCCAATTATTTATATTTATAACTAGTTTAATTATTTATTAGCAAATATTTTAAAACTAGAGTCTCCGAAACTGGCGTGTTTGTATGAAAAGGGTTATGAATGTGAAGGAAGCAAGACAGGTTTGTCAGGATCGTGAGGTCTGGCACTCGATACTCTCTGCCTACCCCGTAAGGGACTTTCCGTGAAGATATGTATGTATGCATGTATTTTAAAACTATAATTACATTTAACCCTGTCTGCCGTAAAGTACTACCGTTTCCAAACCTAGCCAGTCAGGAGAAGAAATGGCGAAACGAAACAAACTCCTAGGCAACCATAACTTTCATTATGTTTGGTTAATAATTATTACAATTATGATGATGACAATGCGATGTTTACCGTGGTATTTTCACGGCCATATCCCCGAAGAGGTAGGTAGACAGAGGCACAACCAGGACACCCACGATTAGCCGAAGATACTAAGTCCCACGATGTGATAGGTGGCAAACCTATCGCCAACCGGGCACATATTCTATCCCGAGCAACATTCTTTTATTAGACAATTAGAAAAACCCAATTTTCTTTTTCGAACCCAGGACTTCATGCAGTCAAGTCCACAACTGAACCGCTAGACCACAGAGGCGACTATATAGTCTGTTATAAAACAAATTAAAAAATTCATACCGTATTCAAAATTTGCATTAACACATGGTTTTTGACAACAACCTTCTTTTGATTTAGCATGAATCACTTCCGCAGATACGAGCTTCTGAATATTTCTCGTTAACCGATCAAAACGTTCCATTTCACGTAGGAGTAATTCGTTCCGTTCTCCAAGTTCTTTTATGTCAGCTTCAGTTAAGTTAGGCTTCTAAAATATTAATATATTGTCAAAATTTATGAAACAACAAACTTTGTTTGGTAGTCAAGGCATATAGGCCTGGTTACCGGGAGTTTGTTTTGCCGTTTCTTCTCCTTACTGGCTAGGGTTGGAAACAGTGTTAGTGTACAGTAGATAGGACTAAAATTAATCCACCTGTAAAAACCTGTAAATAATTTGTAATAGATTTTGAAGCTTATCAAACATATAAATAAATAAATTGTCTATTAAAAGTATAAATAAGTGCTATTATTTAAATGTTAAAATGTATTTATATATTTAATTTCTCTAAATTTAATTAAATATTTGCACATCACAATGTGGTAGAATATGTTGTATGCTTAAATATCTTTGTAACAACTTTTAACAAACATATTCCGTAAATAAATAATTTTCATTCTCTTTTCATTTTCATTTGAAATACAGAGCGCTTACGGCGATTTTCCTGACGAAAATACTTACTTTTCATCGGCGTCATGTATTATAAAAGAAATTCGTGCTAGTTACAATATTTATAGCCCAAAAGTGGCTGAACCGATTTGGCTAACATTTAATTTATTAGCTTCTTATTCAGTTCGACTGCAATGAATTCTTCCCATACAAACTGAAAGATTGGAACAAAGTTCGCCGAAACAGCTAGTCGTATTTTTAGCCCTGATGATGTTGTTAAAAGTGCAAACAGTTGGCTAATTATAAAATAATAAATTATAAGTGATACGGTGAACAGTACCTACAAGTGATTCTTCATTTAAAAATATGAATATTTGGAAGTCTTAACAAGCGCTGACGATGAAAGATATAAAATATATTGAAACAGCTACTAGTATTAAATAAAACTAGTAAGTTCTTAATATATATAAATCCCGTGTCACAATGTTTGTCCTCAATGGACTCCTAAACCACTTAACCGATTATAATAAAATTCGCACACCATGTGCAGTTCGATCCAACTTGAGAGACTACAACTAGTTTAAATCTCAATTTATCGTGGGTGAAGTCGCGGGTAACAGCTAGTACTATATTTGACTTAATGCTACACAACATTATCTACGACTAACCACAATCAGACTAAATAAGATTTTAGGCCAGTAGAAATTTCACATTTGAAAAATACTTACACCTTATTAATAAAACTTTAACGGGCGCGTAAGTTTTATTAGTAAGGGGTAGATTATAAAAATATACTTTCAATCACAAATTTCGGAAACTATAGTGAGATTTATGGGATATGTTTTTCGATAGATATACGAGTATAAATAATATGCCTTAAACATTTTTTTTGAGGTAAACGCTTGTACTTCTTTACTATATATGTATAGTAAAAAGTACAAAAAAGTATACTAAAAAAATGTGTATACAATGGAATTCCACCAAGTGCCAACGATAACAAGTATAGATTCTATAATAAGCCTTACTTAAATAACCTTTTCGCCGTCACTGACTTTAAAGTAGTAGTGTCTTACCCAACCATAGAAACAGGAATATATAAAGAAGCACAACAATGTTTTATAGCAAATTTAGTTGTATAAATACCGTTGGGATCGACATATAGCTTAACAACATCTCTTTACATCTTACATGTAGTAGAAATGTTTCCTCATCGCATTATTTAACGTTTTCTCAGAAAAGGAAGTTTGTAAGATCATTGGTATGTAAAAATTTCAATAATAATATTACTTTCTTTTCAACGGAAACGTAGGATAAAGTTGGGAAAATAAAAGTTTCCAAGAGAATATTAACATCGTCAGGAATAGGACGTTGCGGAAAATCCCAAATCACATCGTGGAAGAGAATAAAAGAGTCGAGCATCAGATCAGATCATTTTGTAAGATACCCAAGACCGTTTGCCACCATAACGTCAGTGCTCGCCGTTCGGAGGGTAAGGTATACCCAAGACCGTTTGCCACCATAACGTCAGTGCTCGCCGTTCGGAGGGTAAGGTAGCCTCTTTGGTGTCCCTAGGTGGTGTAAATTTCTTAACATCGGGAAATCCGTCTGCTTGTTTGCCTTCATTAAAAAAACATCAAAAGCCAAAAATAGAGATTGCGGACCATGGCTTATATCAGATTAACAGCAATATTGTGATTGGTTATAGCATCCAGTAAACGCGTATCTTAGACATCCCTACTGTATACTCGTGACCCTGGCCATAGGACAGCGACAGTCCATCGGCCATAAGACAACAAAAGTCGTCGTCGGCCTTTCTGCTAGGCAGCTTGTAAGAAGCGAGCACAGGTTAAATCAGCAATTAGCAAAAATATCACTGTCGGTAAAGTGCTGTTGGAATAGGGATCCACTGCCTTACCTTACAACGGCTTACATGTTCCGATCCCAAGGGTAGGGTAGCCGGTAGACTTGCACTATAGACTTAGCATCAAAAGGGCAATGACGCATCTGTAGCATTGACGGTTGTAAGCCACGGTTATATATTATATCAGGAGAGCTATGTACTCGTTCGCTGTCTCATGGCCAGGCAAAATGGGCAAGCAAGTTACTTGATTAAAATTAAGTTAACTGACCAGCACTGCTCCAGGACATCGGCAAGAAAAGCATAACTGAGTGCTGAGTGTGAGTTTCGCACAGATTAACTTTACTATCCCGTTTGCATTTGGACGATCCAAATGTATAGAATATTTTAGTTCTTTTGACTATCTGCTAGCTGAAAATAGATGTAATTTTGTTGCGCCCTCACTAAACTAATTTCAAGTTATCACTGTCTTCTGTTGACGAAAGTAACAGAAAGAGACAAAATACTTTTAGTGCTGTCAAATTAGACCACACACGTCATTTCTACATACGTTTAATCGTCACTTGGAAAACGTTGATTAAAAACATCACATGACATGTTCTGACTAATCTGACATGTATAAAACGTTCCATCTCTTTTGTTTCCGTTTTATTTGAAAAAGATAGCATGAATCTAAAATAAGTTTAGCATGTGAACAGCAGAATTACCACCAAGAACTCCATACATTTAGGTCATTAAACGTAAACGCGACAGTAAAGTAAATCATTTCAAAAACTCACACTTGGCACACAGATGCATTGCCGAAGGCTGGGACCTTTAAGGAGTATGCTCTTTTCCTGAAGTTCCAAAGTCGTATCAACATGCACAAGGTAAGAAACGTCGTGGGAACGGTAGTGATCGCCTGAAGGTGGTGGGCGTAATATAAAAAGTTCTTAAAAGGATCGTCGGCAATTATATATGGATCATGGACCAAAAACACCGGTGGCCACTTCTGGAAGTAGCTTTTATTTAATGATAGTGATATGTGCTTACATGTTTCGAAAACTTGTCTGCTTTGTCATGGATAGTTTCGGAGTTAAAAAAAAGAAAACTGCGTTTTAACCAAGCCCATTAAAAACGAACTATATATGAGTATAAATATTCATTTAAAATTAATTCAGCTTTCATTTAAAATTAGTATTCGAAGTGATTTGATCCAGAAGTACCCACTTTACTTTAGTGATGTAATATTAACAATATTTAATGTTATTTTTATTCATTCTTTATTTATTGGAACTTTGTTATACAATAGGCATGCTACATCCATAAGTAAATGAATTGGAACTTTCATTTTGCATTTTATCAGGCGCTGCGAATACAAATAGTTAGCTACCAAAAGTGCATAAAACACTTTTAAACATGTACACACATCTTCACGCCAACTCCTTTACGTGTTGGAAAGAATGTTAAGTGCAAAAATTTGAGCACCGTTTAAAATATTTTTATTTTGTATGACACTACCTGTTTCTGTTATTTAAAAAAAAGTTGTTTTACCCATTTTCTTTGTCTTTCAAACCTATCTAGGGCATATATTTGTTAGGGCTTAAATTATATTTGACCGTTTCGTTGGACAAGTGGTTAGGGTACACGCGTAACTACAACGACAAACCGCAAGGTTTGGGTTCGATTTCCGATAGTGGCAGGCATTTGTATGATGAACATTTAGATGTCTGCATTTCCTGGTCTGGGTGTTTATTAAATTTATTCTGGTATCTATTGAAGTATTTCTATATAACACCCAGAACACAAGCATATAATTTGCTTACATTGGGGTTAGATTCAATTTGTGTGACTTGTATAGGGATCTTTATTATTATTATAAATAAATAATTCAAAACTAAATTTAGCCGAATCGGTCTCGCCTTCGTTATACTCGTACATAGATAAACTTTGGTAAATAATTTACATTTAAAAAAACTAGCAGCCCGTCTAGAATTGGGAAATTAAAATTAAAGAAAAACACTATTTTTCCTACATATAAAGAAGCCTACGATTATCAATTACAATGTCGGCTTCTAATGGTAAGAGATTTTTTTCTAATCGTTCCATTAGTTTTAGAGTGTATTCAATACAAACAAACAAACAATTTCTTCTTTTTTTATAACATTACTTTAGATCATATTTGTAGCTTAGTAATGTCATATGTTCATCTACCGGCTACCTCTACCTTCAAAACCAGGTCATTATTATTGCGGTAGGAATAGGTAGGATAGTGGATGATGTTAGTAGTAGGATATTGTATGAACGCATAATCAATATATATTTATAACGAAAGTAGTTTTAGTTACACTATTATTTTATAACTCAAGAACCGCTTAACCGATTTGGCTTAAAAAATGATACGGAGGTAGAACCATGGACATTGGATACTTTTTATCCCATTTCACTGAGAGGAAACTAGGAAAAACAACATTTTAATTTTCCCATACCAACTGAAAGGGTGAACAAAGTTCGATGGAGCAGCTTGTATAATGTATAAAAGAAAGTCGTGTTAGTTTCACTACTCATAACTCAAGATCGGCTCAACCGATTTGTCTGAAAATTGATAGGGTAAGCAAACCCAGGAGAAGAACATATACTTTTTATTTCATTTGATTATGGTGGGAATCGATTAGTGGGAAGGTAGCTTGGAATCAGGAGACGGACATCAGATACTTTTCATCCTGTTAGAATGCAAGGAAATGAGGGTTTTTTTTATTTTTCTCATACAAACGGGTGGAACGAAGCTCACCGGAATAGCTGGTTTGTAATCTGGTATTTAGGTATTTATACGTAGGTATTAGGATAATTGACTAACAACCATAGCACAAGCATATATTAGGCTTACTTATAGGGTAGATTCAAGTTGTGTAATTTGTCCAGGGATATTTATTTTTTGTGTTTAATCTTAATATGTATAAATTTCGTGTCACGTTGTTTGTCCGCGATAGACTCCTAAGCTACTTAACCAATTTCAATCAAATTTACACACCGTGTGCAGTTTGACCTAACTTGAAAGATAGGATAGCTTAAATAAATAAGTAAATATCTTCACGCCCATATCCCCGAAGATTTAGGCAGAGGCACAACCAGGGCACCCACGACTAGCCGAAGACACTAAAGTCCCACAATATGATAGGTGGCAAGCCTATCGCCATTTAGCTATAAATCCAATCCCGGGCAACGTTAATTTTATTAAAAAATTGAAAATATACGTTTTAATTTTTTTTTTTTGCCCGACCCGGGGATGGAGCCCGGGACCTCAAGCAGTCAAATCCAACACCTGGACCGCTATACCACAGAGGCGATTAGGCGGAGAGGATAGCTTACATATCCAATATATCATTTTAGTACTAGGATTTTCTTTACACGTTATCTGTATATTAATACGTGATGCCAAAACTTTGGACCCCTTTTTACGAAAATAGTGAGGACGCAGGAAAATACAATTTGGCTCACTTATAGTTTATGTATAGGAGAAGTGCAGAATGCTAATATTTTTCAATAGTAATGCTTATAAAGTACATTAAATCAATAAATAAAACATTACCCACAATACCATGCATTTGACACACACAAATATATTGATGTATCAATAAGATAAGATGGCGTTCTTACTACGACTAAGATGGCGTTCTTTTTTAACAGGATATTAAAATTTGAATATCAAAATGGGTGAATTTCGACCACTGGGCGACCTCGAGTAGTCATAACACGCCATGGGTTTGCCTAAAATAAAATTGCTTACGTAACGTAATATGCAATCCGACATTGAAATCACGCTGTCGAATCCAAAGCGAAAATACAGCTTATCTATAAATATCAATTCCACACAACATATATAAAAGGCATTATTCTAGAATAGAAAACAACACCTTTTGTATTTCAAGTAGCCTCGATCTCGAGTCCCGTATTATCCGTGAACTTTTCCGGGTCTCATTGTGTATATCCCGAATTTGTCTTGTCAATGCTTCATCTACATCTATATTTGGCGGAGTATCTGAAGGAAAACATGATGGAACTCTATAGAAAATGAAAGTACGGGAACAAAAGTCGGTTGTAAAGTTGGTTGTAAGGATCGTCTTACTTACTTGACCCAGATTTCTGGAAAGAAAGAAAATTTCCGATAAATTATTAATACAAAATGTTGTTAAATTCTAAAGAAATAAGCTCAGTAAAACTGCAAATAGCCTTCGATTTTAATAATTTAAGCGAACAAAAATTTTATATTTTTCTCAATTTTTCTAGTGTTCCAAAATCAGATCCAAAGTCGGTGGTAAAGAGACCAACCTTGCAAGTATGTATAAAAGGACGTTTTAAAATCATAATTTTAAAAACAAAAATCGATTAGCATACATATATCAAAAATGTAAGAGCGAACATTTAACTTCTCCATTTCGAAGTCGGTTAGATACAATAACAATTATTAGTGAATATGATAAGAAGGTTGAATCTGATTATGGTTTTTTTATGATATTGGAAGGCAAACAAACAAACGGATTTCCTGGTGATAAGAAATTTACGCCGCCTAAGCTGTATATTGCGTTGCCAACCTGAGGCCGGGATGTTAGGCCTCGAGCAAAAGTAAGTTTACCGGCTACCTTACCATACAAACCGGAACACGACATGACGTTATGGCGGCAGGAATAGGTAAGGCGGTTGTACCAATCCGGGTGAGTCGCTGCGAAACTCTACCACCTAGTAAGATGTTACGGTATTAGTGACGGTAAGCCCATGCTCGCCTTTTACGAGCTGCCTGGCAGGAAGGCAGATGGTCTATTCTGCGAAAGAGCCCAGACCAACACGGAGATATACTTTATCTATGAAAATTATGGTAATTAATAAATTGATGAATGCAGCGGCAAGAGGATCATTACCAATAAGGATGCAGCAACGTGCCCGGTAGATGCTCAATTGACGTCTAAAAGACACTAAGTATCACAATGTGATACGTGGCAAACCTATCGGCAAACAGGCACGTATCGTCGATGAAGTACCAATACCTCCTAACTGACAATTTTGTCCAAAATTACTTTTTATTGCAATAGACATAAAACTCATATTCGCCTAGATGGAATTCACTTCTATCTAAAACTTCTTTACCAATAAGCTTCCTGAGTTATGTGAAAACATCTACTAAGTCAAAGAATTCATTCGTTCGTTAGTATTTTATGGAAATATCTCCTAAGTGTAAATTTAAATTCTTAGCACTTAGGAGGTATTGGTACTTCATCGACGATATGCAATCTCGGGCAGCGTTTCTTTTATTAGACAATTAAAAAACCTTATTTTTTTCTTGTCCGACCTGGTGATCGAACCCTGGACCTCCTTCTTTTTCCTCATCTCTAATTTGAATAACACTAAAACTACGAACTTTCAACAAAACTCCGGACAAAACCTACATGTAAAGTGGCTAAGAACCATTTTGGTTACTTTAGATTTTAAACAAAAATAGCATCGAAATCGGTCTATCCGTTTAAAAGTTATGATGCCACAGACTCACACCTCCGTTTTCCATCGGGGATTAATAAGATATTGTGAATGAAATAATTACTTTAGTAGGATGACCGCAGCATTTTATTTTATCACTTTTCCACAATCCTTGCAATGTTTTATCGTTCGTGGGCTGCGGATTCATTTTATATTTCGTCATGTCATTGGGCGATGGCTGTTTTGTAGGACTTTCGTCCAGCGAGCTCCTATCGTCACCTTGGGCTGATATTTCCTTTTTTCCGAGCAACAAATTTAATTTTCCAAGCTCGTCTTTTTGATGCTGAAAACCATTACTATGAATTCAACAAATATCTGTATACTAGCTGATGCCCGCGCCTAACCGCGTGGTTTTCGTTGCTCCGGCCAGTATATACACAGTATAGGCAGGTGGAAGATCTCGATAGGTCATTGTAACTCTCGCTTCAGAGATGAGGTCGTTAATACAAGTGAAAAAAATATTTTTAAAAATAGCTCAAAAACTACTATTAGGTGTCGATCAAATTTATGTGGGACTAGGTGATGCCTGCGGCTTCACCCGCTTTTTCACAAGAATCCGTTGTGTGATCGAGATTGAAACTAGCCTATATGTTAATCTAGGTCACTTTGTATCTGTGTTCCAAATTTCAGTCAAATCCGATCAAGCAATTGAGCATGAAAGTAACAAACATTCATACATACATACTGACTGACTTTCGCATTTTGCAATATTAATGGAACTGTTTTGGAATCATTGATTTCATTCTTAAAAGTTTTTTTAAGGATGCAATCAATGATTCCAATACAGTACAGAGGTATAGACATAAAACACTCCGTCTTACTCATTTTCAACCAGTCTACATGTCCTGGCGCAATTTTAAGATTTTTATCCATCGTAAAAAGTGCACAATACCACTACATACGCAAAAAGTACACAATAACATATACTTCAATAAAAACATATGCTTCACTTCAAAAACGACCAATTATAAAAAAAGCAATTAGTTACCAAATTTGTTTCAGACTTGAATACATCATTGATAGACCCTTTAGCCGAGGACTTGCCGTCAAGTTGGCGATCCTTGGATTTTTTCGGAATGTTCCACAGTTTTGGGAGGACTTGAAATTCCGGGGCACTGAGGGTCTGGTCTACTGGAGTACACTTGGGCGGCTCTCGAGAACCGAAACGTTGCTTGTGTAACGCCTTGTTACTCTGAAATATACGTAAAGACCATTAAGTAATAATACATGTATGTACATTTATCCCGACATTGATTTATTGAGGTAAATAATATTTACTAAGTAAAAAAGTAAATAATATTTAATAGTAAATATTATTTACTATTTAATATATTATTCTTATGTCAGTCAAAGCAAAATATCTTTTTTTTTTAATAAAGATAACGTTGCTCAGGATTGCATAAAGGCCCGGTTGGCGACAGGTTTTCCCTGGAGTGCCCTATTTGTACCTCTGCCTACACCTTTCGGGATATGGGCGTGATTATACTTCCTTTTTAATAATGTGTGTACATACATATTTGCGATAGTTTGTGAAGATATTTGTATGATTACGCGTTTGGATATTTGAATTTATGTTTGATAATACTCAATTTTATCTAGACGCCTCACTGTATGACCAAGGTCATAGGCTACATTGGACAACCTCGTTGGCCGAGGACTTAGCGTATACACCTAACTAACCCTACTCACCGTACTGGTGTCGTTGACTAACAACCATAACACAAGCATTTTTCCCCGTGTTGGTCCAGGCTCCCTTAGACCATCTGCCTTCCTGCCAGGCAGATCGTAAAAGGCGACTATAGGCGTACCGTCACTAACACCGTGACATCTGACTAGGTGGTAAAGTTTCGCAGTGACTCACCCGGATTAGTACCATCGCCTTTCCTATTCCTGCCGTCATAACAACATGAAGTGTTCCGGTTTGTAGGGTAAGGTAGCCGGTAAAGTTACTTTTGCTCGAGGCCTAACATCCCAGCCTCAGGTTGGAAACGCACTGTTACTACCTTTTGTGCCTATAGGCAGCGTGAATTTCTCACCATCAGGATCCCTCTGCTTGTTTGCCTTCCAATATCATAAAAAAATATAATTTGTTAATTAAGTGTTCAAAAACTTGCTCCTTTGGGATTTAATAATTAATAGATTTTTCCATCTTCGTTGCAAGTTTTTAGGTTTTTCTTTTCATATTTTTTTTCTGACAATAATAATTAACACAACAAAAATTGGTCTTTTCGTCCAGGCATGATATGATGACCACGTAAAATGGGTATTGATTTTTCATACATAGATTATTTATTTACTATTACTAGTGGTCGCCCATTGGTCGAAATTCGACCATAATAAATTTAATCATCTTGTTGATAAGAACGTCATCTTCATTTTTCAAGACCAACTACTTAATTTCCTGAATAGTAAGTGCGCCATCTGTGGTCTTTTATTGTCAACATCAATATATTTGTTTGTGTGTGTCAAATGCATGGTAGTGTGTGTAACGTTTTATTTATTGACTTAATGTACTTTATAAGCATTATTATTGAGACATATCAGCGTTCTGCACTTCTCCTACACAAAAACTATAAGTATGCCAAATTTTATGCTCCTACGTCCGCGCAATTTACGTAAAAAGGGGTCCAAAGTTTTGGCATCTCGTATTAATATAGAGATTTAACTTAATTTAATAAGATCTTTATAGCATTTTCCGGTAAAAAAAGTATGCTATTTATGAGATAGAAAATACACCACTTTATTTTAAACACCTTTCATAAAAAAATGTACTGCATGTTAATTGTCATGTGAACGAATAACAAAATCTGTTTTCTGAAATCTTCAACATAAACACATGTTTTTCACAGTTTTATGAAATGTTAAACATGAATACACATTTTAGGAACAACAGAATAGTCCGGTATTCAATAATATAGATAAATATTTTTTTTATTAATTTGTAAACATTATTTTGTCAAAATGTTAAACTGACGAAACCAGCTACTAGATTTGAAAATTGCCAACAAATATGTTTGACAAGGCATACTACTAGATTATAGTGATGAAATACAAGTGACCTAGTGATTGTTAAGTTTTTTTTTCTGTGAACTAAAGTTCAAGTTCAACTTTAATTTTGCAGATGTAGGTTTATAATATTAGGTGTAAGTATTTGTATGTATATATCTCGCCTCTACTTCATTTGCCACGCTATATTTGACCGCCTCGTTGGCCGTCACATTTTACACGCATAATTCTACTGACCACAGCGAGACTAAGATTTGATTTCAGACAGGGATAGGAATATGTGCGATGAATATAGATGTCTCTTGGGTTTTTTTTTATGATATTATATATTGTGGCAGAAACAGGTAAGGCGGTGGTACCAATCCGCTTGAGTCGCTGCGAAACTCTACCACCTAGTCAGATATCACGGTGCTAGTGACGGTAAGCCTATGCTCGGTTTTACGAGCTGCCTGGCAGGAAGGCACATGCTCTATTCTGCAAAGGAACCCGGACCAACACGGGGTATTTATTAAATTTATACTGATGTCTATTTCAGTAAGTCTATGTTTGGTAGATATAATTGAGTAATGCCTACGCCTATAGCTCGAGTGTTAACTAGAGGGAGATACTCTGAAATGAATGCCTATATCTGCCAATATTGTCTCCATAAAGGGCTTGGCATGAAGACAAGTGTGTAACGTCACATCCATAACACAGCATAATTTGCTTAGTTTTCGACTAGATCTATTGGTGTTATATATAAATAAAGAGATATTTATTTATTTATTGCAAGATCACAAAATGTATTCATTGACAAACAATTAAAAAAAATCTAAAACATCACACGCATATTATTTCAGTGCCTAAAACAAATTTTGAAATAAAAAAAAAAACACAAATATTAAAAAATGTTAAACCAAAAACGTTTATTGGTTTTGACATACAAATATAGATTATTTGTATGTCAAAACCAATCAATGTTTATTTAAAATGCTTTTTATCAACAGACAACCAACGATTGTAGTTAGGTTTATTACTATTCGTTCAAAAACCTACCTTTCGTAAGCAAAACCGACTAGCATAAGATTATAGAAACAGGACATTATCTTCAGCTAGTCATGGGTTGTGCCTCTATCTACCCCTTCGGGGCTATGGGCGTGAAGTTTTGCTTATTAAAATAACATAAACATAATATGCAAAAGCTACTTGATTCTTTGATAATAATGCAAGGCATAATAAAATAAGGTCATTTCACTTGAAACAACAATAACAGCCTCGTTCCACTTTTGATGCTCTTCCACTAACAGGCCACTAATGAACTATTTTCTTATTTTTCAATTATCAGATAACCATCAAACATTCGGAAATTAAGAAAATTGTAAATTCAGTTATCCAATCTGATATCACAATATTCGCTCTCGTGTCACATTACGCGTTCCCGTACTCCTCCGATACGGCTTGACCGATTCTCATAAAACATATTGAGAAGGTCTGAAAATCGGCCATCTATTTTTCATACCCCTAAGTGTTAAGGGTGACTCAACCCATTTATTTTACTAAAATCACTTTAAAAAAATAGCAGAACAATGTCTGCCGGGTCAGCTAGTCTGTAAATATAAATAAAGTCATGTTAGTTACACCGATTTACCTGGAAATTAATTGGAAGGTAGCTTAGAACCAGGAGGCGGACGTACTTTTTATACTGGAGGAAACTAGGAAAAACAACATTTCAATTTTCTGAACTGAACGGAACTAAGATCGCTGGAGCAGCTAGTAATCTATATATATACTCGTAATAAAACTGTAGACTAGCAAAATCTGTACATGGCAAATTTAAAAAAATCGGTGATACTCGTAGCAACTAAAAATTTGCAGCTAACACATTTTTAGCATCTAGAGAATAATTTTTGTGTCTGTTTGTATCCCGACTGTGATGAACGTTAAATTTACTGAACCAATTGCAATGAAAATTATTAGGCAAGTAGTCTATGATCCGAGGAAAATTATGGGGTACCTTTTATCCCGTTCACTAAAGGAATTCCCGTGGGATAGGAGTAAAATTTAAAATGCAAATAGATCTGTATTCATTAGTAGTTTGATTTTATTCATTATTTTTTGTTTTGTAGTAAATAAATAATAATTATAATAATTAATTAATATTCGAAGTTACACAAATTGTAACCCTAAAAGTAAGCAAATTATATGCTTATGTTATGGGTGTTAGTCAACGATTCCAATACATATAAATACTTAAATATATACCAGAATAAATTTAATAAACACCCAGACCTGGAAATGCAAACATCTAAATGTTTGTCACACAAATGCCTGCTAATAGTTTGTATGAACAAAACTGAAGTATGTTTTTCTTACTTTTCCCGTAATTTTCCCAGTTTCTTCTTCATACGATGCTTTTTCTGACAATAACTACTACAACAAAAAAAGGATTAGCAAAATTGGGTCATCCAGGACCATCCGCTTGAATGGATGGACTAATTTTGGTATTTTTTTGTTGTCATGGTTATAGACAGAAGGATCATATGAAGAAAAAACCGGAAAGATCACGGATATATATATATATATATATATACAAATAAATTAATCCCTTTCCGCTTTGTACCTGAACGGACCAAATGCGAATGGAACAATTTTGAAAATTACTTTTTTGTTGTGTTATTTGTGTTATTCAATGACCAGAGAAAGATCTTATGAAGAAAAAAAAAGAGAAAAAAAAGGAGAAGGCTTCAATCCATACAAACTATTAGTAGTTATTAATGTCAATGGATACGACGTTCGTCTAGTGCGAATGTTATATTTGCTGATAATAATAAATCGCCTCTGTGGTCTAACGGTTTGGCGTCGGACTTGACTTCTAGAGGTTCCGAGTTCGATTACTGGGTCGGGCAACAAAAAATATATAAAATGTATATTTACAATTTACTATTAAAAAATAACGTTGCCCGGGATTGGATATGTACGCCAGGTTGGCAATAGGCTTGCCACCTATCTGTAGGCTATCTTATCTTAGCACC
>NJDC01003777.1:84929-95518 GCA_002245475.1 Calephelis virginiensis
CATATTAAAGGCTTTAATATCGTATTCAACGGTAATTATTACTTATTAACAAGGATTATGTTCGTATTTCACAGTGCGTTGAATATTTGTAACATGAATATTAGATATTCTATTAAAAAGTTATTTTGTAATAGCTGTAATACTTTAGAAAAACGAACATGCCTGTAAAATTTAAATGTTAAAATGTAAATAAAAATGTTAACATTCAAATTATTTAATTTCTTTAAATATTTGTACACCACAATGTGGTAGAATATGTTCTATGCTTAAATATCTTAGTAACAACTTCTTAAAACACATATTCCGCAAATATATAATTTTTATTTTTCATTTTGTTTTCATTTTTATCAACTTCAAAATGATATTATATGGTCGAGCCCTGTTTAAGCGACTTAGAAAAGAGGAGGTTATATAATGTTCAGTTTCCATATTTTTATGACTTACGAGCTGGCGGGTCTGCCGTCTGCCGGGTAGACGGTGTTCTGCTAGTTTTTAATGTGATTTTAGTAGAAAAGTGAGGGTGAGTCACCCTTATCACTTAGGGGTTTGAAAAATAGATGTTGGCCGATTCTCAGACCTACTCAATATGCTCACAAAATTCCATCAGAATCGGTCAAGCCGTTTTGGAGGAGTACGGAAACGAACATTGTGACTCGAGAATTTTTTATATAAGTAAAAAAAGTTAGGATGAGTCACCCTTATTACTTAGGGGCATGAAAAATAGATGTTGACCAACTCTTAGACCAATATGCTCAACAAAATGAGATAGTAAACATTATACAGTGTTTTCTATGTTCGTGGTTCTGTTTGTCTAAAAGGCTTCACTTAAATAGTATTTAAGTGAAGATGTAGATGTAGATGTAGGTTTTTGAAGTGAAAACTTCTTTAGCGGCATTTTTTGGAATGGGTTAAAACTTGTAAACTCGCGTCAGATCGTCAGAACGCACTGCGCATAAGTGAATAAGACAGCGCGAGATCTTAAATAAAACGTAGATTCATTGCTGTTTTTGTATTGCTTAGATATTTCCCAAGAGTACAGGATGCGCAATGGTTAATACGCCGCAATATACCTACCATTACATTCTTACACATAGCACATACGTATAATATCAACAGCCATTGCTCTATTTGTTCCATCTTGAAAATAAGCTTTATGTGTAGACAAGCAATGTTCGATATACAGATAATATAACGACACTCCTAGAAGTCACGTGGTCTTAAACCAAAACAGGCTATTGATATGAAAATAATATTTGTGATAAATGATAGTACTTTCATACTGATAATAAAAACAATTAAGCAAAGTTATTTTCTAATAATTCCAAAATATCAAAAATGCACAACTTTAATGTTCAAGTTTTCACTTCTGCCGGTACTCCCGGAATGCAAACCGTCTTTTTTTTACATATGTATACTTTGTCGACGTAATATTGAAATTAAAATTGGTTTTAGAGGCACACATGGATAGTTGTTACAATATGTAGGTGATGTAACCAAATATTATTTATTTAAAAATTTATGCACAACAGTGTACAAAGGTGTACTTAATGCAGCATGGCATTCTCCACCAGCCAACCTAACTCATTTAAGAGAGATTAGTTGGATGGGGTAGAAATAATGATTGCGAAAAAACTGTGTATAAATTATCTTATACAATAATAAAATATATACTATGTAAATCTAGCAATAACACAAATGATACATAACACACACACAAATATATACATAAACACACAGGAAAATACACATATATTGGTGGTTTATGGCGACCTAGCAATTGACAGTACGACTATCTACGCAAGATATGCCTACGAGCAAATCCTATATCGCGATATTACAATTACTTTGCCCAGTAGTTTAAATACAGCTTCGAAGGCTTCTCAATTGAACATCGATCGGGTCGCAGCTGGGACCACTAAATTCTGCTATGGACGCATGGAATCAACAGTTCCCCAAATTCATTTAAACAATGTTCGTTTTTATCAAGGATATTAGAGAAAAGTCCTTTAGATTTTTTATAGAACAGTAGGTAAGTAAACAAGCAAACGGATGATCATAAGTAATGGCTGACGCCTAGGAATAAATACTACGAAGTTTCAAAGTTGCGTTGCCGAAATTAAAAAGTTATTCTCAAAAAGCTTACCTTCATATTAATAATACTTTATTCAGAAAGTACAATATCATAAAAATAATCAATCAAAGAGAATATTTTGGAGAATATGAAGTAAAACCAATCAGAAAACGTCATATATCAAAATGACGTTGGGAATATGGAAAATTGGAGTGACATTTCCAAACCAGCCAATTTATACAGTTGAATAGAGCTTGAAAAATGAACTATACTTCCTCTTTGGTGAACGGGTGTCAGTTCATGAATGTCCCTTATTATAAACTAGCGGCCCACCCCGACTTCGCACGGTTATGAAATATACATAAAAACTTTCCTCTTCAATCACTTTATCTATTGAAAAAAACCGCATCAAAATCCGTAGCGTAGTTTTTAAGATTTAAGTATACATAAGACATAGGGACAGAGGAAGCGACTTTGTGTTATACTATGTAGTGAAGACTTATATATATGTACTATACTATGTATTTTACTTATTACGTTAGATCCATAGCTTTAGGAGTTGTATGAAACTAAATTGTCTTGTTACTTATATATACATATATATGTCGGGGCGAAAACACATCCTTTCTACTGGCCGATACATGAGCCGCCGGGCAGGTAGCCCGGGAGCGTACAACTTGTGGGCGTTTGGCTACTAAAGAACTTAGAAATATCAGAACAAAGCCGTAACACGTGATCCACTCGATCCTGATGTCCACACGCTATCATTCAGTACTCTCGCACTAACAAGTAGCGTATGCTTTTCCGTTGCCAAGCAAACCATCGTGAACGTAGGAATAAGCATTCCGCTACGACAACAAAAGTAAACCCCCGAAGGGGAAAGAGAGCTCCACCCCGCTCTTCCCGCGTGAGTGCCAGCCAAATAATGCACCCCCCGAATGACCCACAACCCGGGCCCTAGATTATAATTGAATTAACTATTACGATCTAGAATTATCTCTTTGTCGTCCTATGACAGGGAGAGACCTATTACCAGTGGCGACCTCCGTACTAGACAGCGGTCCGAACACTGCAAGGCGTTCACAAAGAATGACTCGCGAAGCATGCTCGCTTTGACTTACATAGCCGTAGCTGCCGACAAACAAGCTGATAAGACAACACCTGCAAGCGCACCTGCTACTGAACGTGGTGTTTACTTGAAGCCTTTGAATGTCAATCTATATTGCGCTAGTTGCTACGTTAACTATACTTATATCCAAAGTATATAAGCCACGCATACGACCTTGCGACATATATATTACTATTACTACAAGTAACAAAGTCTTTTTATGATATTGGAAGGCAAGCAGACGGATTCCCTGATGGATGGATAAGAATTCACACCGCCTAGAGACATCAAAGGTGATAATGATGCGTTGCCAACCTGAATCTGGGATTTTAGGCTTTGAGCAAACGTAAGTTTACCGGCTACCTTACCCTCCGAACTGAAACATGTCCACGGCAGGTATTGACGTTATGGTGGCAGGAATATGTAAGGTCAAAAGTGAGTATCAGAGCTACAACCTGGGCATCTACGATTTACCGAAGACTTTAAGTTCCATAATGTGATAGGTGGTAAGCGCATAATTCTAAGCAACGTTGTTTTTTTGTGGGGTAACTCGGGTATCAAACCTGACACCGGACTGCTACACCACAGAGACAAGTCTTTTTTTTTAAATCTTGTGATGTTAATAAGGGTATTATTACTATAGTAGTCAGCAATATATTGAAATGACATCATTTTTTTGTTCGTAGTGCAGTCTTCAGTAGTAATATAGCTTCATGCTTGTTACATGCCTACATATGTATAACCAGAGACTTGACTATGACTTACAAACCGGCTCCGTCATTCATTACAATTTTTATACAATTACGTATAAAATATTTAAGACTACCCTCAAATAAAACCCGAGCAAATTGCTGATGCAATGTCAACATAGGCCTCTTAGGGTACCTAGCTCTATCCACAATTAAAATACTTAAGTAATCACAAAGTTAAATCCATTTTAAAAATATTTAAGTAATCATTAAGCTTATAATTCAGTTTTTCCTTGTTGGTCCGGGCTCCTTTGCAGAATAGACCATCTGCCTTCTTGCCAGGCAGCTGGTAAAAGGCGAGCATAGGCTAACTGTCACTAACACCGTGACATCTGACAAGGTGGTAGAGTTTCGCAGCGACTCATCCGGATTGGTACCACCACCTATTTCTGCCGCCATAACGTCATGACGTGTTCCGGTTCGGAGGGTAACGTAGCCTGTAAACTTACTTTTGCTCGAGGCCTAACATCCCAGCCTCAGGTCGGCAACGCTCCACCACCTTTGTTGTCACTAGGGGGTGTGAATTTCTTACCATCAGAAACTCCGTCTGCTTGTTTGCCTACCAATATCATAAAAAAAACTAGAAACGTGTGTCTCTACTGTTTTTACCCCTTCCACTACTTGAAAAATGTCAATTTATCTCCGTGAGTACATTTCCGATGAATGACAAATCTGACATTCATCATCAATCATCACTAGACCAAAGAAGCGGAAAAACTATCCTATGTGCAAATCCAAGTTACCCTCGCTACGTTCAAATCGCTTTAGCAGTTTTTGCGTGAAGGAGTATTAAAAAAACAAACATACAAACTTTCGCATTCATAGCATTAGTAGGACTAGCAATTACTCAGTCCTTCGTCAGCTTAAAAAAGTAACTTCGAATAGCATTTTAAGCGACTTTAAAAACTGGAGGAGGAGCTCAATCCGGTCGATATATTTTTTTGTATGTACACCGATTTCGCCGAGGTTTCTGAACCGATTTACGTAGTTTTTTTTTTATTTAGTGCGGAATAGTTTCGAGTTTCTTCCATCAAAAATTGATTCAGGTATACCCATTTGTTTTTATTTTATGACCATTTTTTATCTACTTTCATCTTTTCTGTGTCTATTTTTATTAAATTAAATGAAATCTCGCAAGCAAATTTGTATGGTGACTTAGAGACAAGAATACAGACACATCGGCGTTCAGTAACATGTTATAAAGATATTGAGTAAGGTTATATTATACGAGTATTTAGCCTAATACCATACTGTAAAGATATTTACTTTTATGATTATTAAATTACATCATATCAGAAATAAACTTAAAAGCATTAAATAAATATACTCTGTCTCTACATCTTGCTATCAATTTTTGTACATTATTTAAGTTCCTCCTTATGCTTAGAATTTAAATAAGATTTATTGATAATTATAGCATTTTGTGCAAAATTATTCCTTAACCATTCCAGAATATCAAAAATGCACAACGTTAATATTCAAGTTTTCACTTCTGCCGGCACTACCGGAATGCCACCCGTCTTTTTTTATTATTGATGTGTGTTAAGTTTATGTCTGTTAATAAATGTTTTCTTTCTTTCTTTATCCGCAAGTCTCGTGGTCGATTCTTGACGAGAGCAGTCATTTGGGTGATGAACATTTATATCTGGATTTCTGGGTCTTGGCGTTTATTAAATTTATTGTGCTATTGTATAAGTATTCCCATATATTAGTATCATTGACTAGCACCCACAACACAAGTATGCAGTTATCTAGCTTTGAGGTTATATTCAATTTGTGTAATTTGGCCAGAAATATTTATTTTATTTACTGTTGAAATGACAAGCGTTGGAAATGCTTGGCAGAAGAAATAAACACAAGAGAAGCAAAGGTATACTAATCTTCTTGTGTATGCAAATTGATAGTTGTGGAAAAAAACAAAATAAAACAAGAACACAGAATTGTCAAAAAGCCTAAACAATTTTTTTAAATACCAAATTCAGATATTAACTTTTCATTAAAAATAAGAGCAATACTGCTAGATATAACATGCAAATATGTATTAAATAAAATTATAACAAAAATACTACTCTGCAATAATTTAAAGTGTTCTATTTTTGATCACAGAACAGTTTTACTCCTAGCGGAGTTTATGATGAAAACACTTAATTTTTTTGCAAGCGACCAGATGCAAACAAATATGTTCTAACAAAATTTACAACCAAATAAATCTGAATATCAAATGTGCTGACTTCCCTATAAGAAAATAAAAGCACTAATATAAAACATTACGCGTTAAGTAAAACGTACCTAAGTGATATTTTACTTAACCTCAATGTATGTTTTGTGACCACAAAACAGTTTTACTCCTAGCGGGGTTCATGACAAAAATACTTCGGAGGCGCAATTGACATGTAGTACAAAACTAGCAACTGACAATATGACACACGTCAAACTTTTCCAACAACACTATAAAACTATATTTTGCTGTTTCCGGGATCCCAAATACTCGGTAACAGTTATTGAAAAAGAAATAAAATATAACAGTCGGAGACACGCCATGTAATGTAAATTTAAAAAAAAAACTCAACCGTATAGGTGACAGTGCTATTTTTCCACGCGACGTAAGCCGTCATTGTAAACCAAAAAGTACAAATAAAAAAACCAAAGAGTTCATCTAAGTGTCAAGATTTGTTAAATTTTGATTGACGCAAAAGTCAAAATAAAAATTGTTAAGTTTTCAAATTATTTAAATCCGTTTTGTTGCGAGAAAAATTGATGCCTTGATTTAATTCGCCTCTTTAAATCTACGAAAGCATAATGTTCTCGTTTTGTTAAGTATTTTATTAACTGCCTCATAAAAATTGTGCTTTATAACCTTGTGCAATTGTTTGGTAAAAACCTGAAAATTTGTTCTGGACATCAGATTTCTTCCGATGAACCACAAGGAACAGGTAATTACATTTAAAAACTACTACTGTAGATAGTATAACTATTACATGTACATAAGTAAGCCTGGGCATTTACAAAAATCGATTTCTTAAATTACCTACTTAACTTTATTTCTACATACCTATTCTTCCCTTTCCGTTGTAGTTAGCAAATGTTGCAAACAGATTTATTATTATTATTATTATTAATTAGTTAAAGGAATAATATGTTTTTAGATGACGAGGTGGCTACTTCACTTCAAGTAAACATGACATTGATCATTCGTATGCCCTACTGCTTCAATAAAATTGTTGATACTTAAATGATAAGTTGGTATGTATAAGTTTTGTTTAATTAATGTGCATAGTTCGTAGGTACTTGAAACTCGCACTCGTACTCTGTTGCTTCTGTAGTCTAGTGGTCTGGGGTAAGATTCGACTATTTCAATATATGTGTTCAATTTCAAAAATAAAAGCAACGCTGCCCAGGACTAAACATGTGCCCCGTTGCCGATAGGCTTGCCATCTGTTACATTGCGAGACTTAGATCTTCAGTTAGCCGTGACACGAGAGATCCCACAGACGCGTTACCGACCGCAAGCAATAACTACACTCTTTTGTTGTAAAGTCCCAGGTTTGGAATGCATTAGGTAACAATACCGTTATAACTGTTTTTTTTAAATATATATATTTTATATGACATTGGAAGGCAAACAAGCAGACGGATTTCCTGATGGTAAGAAATTCAGACCGCCTAGAGATACCAAAGAGCCGAGCCGAGATGTTAGACCTCGAGCAAAAGTAATTACCCAAGCGTAGTAGGTGATGAGAAATGTCTTCAGAATTACAAGGTGATTTGTGTGTGCACATCAATGTAATGTGTACACACAAATCTTTTAATTTTGACGTAATGTTCGATGGTGAAACTCAACAGAAGATACTGAGTCCTCCAATGTCTCAATTTTGACTTTCTCAAAGAGCGTTCGTTAATTCAATATTATTTTCAGGTCACGGAAAACTCGGGTGTGCAGAGCAACTCGGTAGCAGCAGCATTGTCCTATACATCACTAGCTGCCCGCCCTCGCTTCGCTTCGGTTATTCAAGAATAAAAATCTTACTAATATTATAAATGCGAAATTTTGTGAGTATGTCAGGATGTCAGGATATTGGTGGATGGATGCAGTCAGCGCGCATGTCTTTGCTACGCTTCAACGATATTTAATTTCGCGCATGGAGGTTTTAACTTTTTGATAACTCATTAGTTTTTTTTTTTCTGATAGTGTAAAAAGCAATTTAGATATAAATTACACGCATAACGTATCTAACAGATTTATTTGATTAAGGGTTAATACTGTATTGTTAAAAATATGTTCTAAAGTAACCCTTCATTTTACTGTTTTAAGTAAACGCAAAAAATGGTTATTGTTGGTTATTCTATAAAGATAGACATATACCACTGCTTACTTTTTTTGAGATCTATCGAAGAGGAAAAATCCCACCATACATTGTTTTGTTAAAACGCAAAAGGTTTTGGCAGCGTTTTCGAGGAAAGCTCCCGAAAGGCTTATTTTTTGCCGACATATTGAACTAATATCATTGTAATATCGTTGGTTTGTACAAAACATAAACTTACTATACACTAAAACCTTCCTCAAGAATTGTTCTACCTATTGTTGAAAACCGAATGAAAATCCGTTCAGTACTTTTCGATTAAATCACGAACAGACAGACAGACAGATAGACGCGGCGGGGGACTTTGTTTTATAATATGTATTGATATAATTAATGATAAATTTATCATATAATCATCATACGCAAAAGTCAAAATATTTAATTAGTACTATAATCTAATATTAAAATTAACTTTAATACCAACTAAATTACGTACGTAAATACAATTTGGATAAAATATGTCGCCCTGAAAAGCACGTTTTTATTAAGTTTGTTATTTTCCTCGCTAGGGAGCTCCGATAAATGCGTGCGATCGCTCAAATTACAAAGTCCCATGAAAGAGGCGCGTGCTTTGTCGCGCTATTTATAGACATACGGCCAATATTAATAATCAATCCTAATCCAAAACTTGCTGTCCAAGATTGATATTTTGATCCATTTTTATGTTATCGCTTGCCAATAACATATCTGTGGACTGGATAAATATGGCAATTAGGTATGGGATAGGCCGCCGGATACGCAGCTATCTAGATTGCTTGAAATCCATTAGATTGAGATACATTATTAACATTGGCCGATAGGCACGCACCGCGGCCAGCCGGTACCGCTGCAACCGTGATGTCCCTATATTTTAAACCTGTAATATCTCCGAAACTATTCGTTTTATATACATGTTGTAAGGACTATATTGTTCTATATTAAATGTAAAATTTATTTAAGTTACTTAATTAGATAAGGATTAATGATGTATTGCTTTAAATCGCTTCGTAAATAAGCCATTATTTTTCGTAAACAGTAAAGGATAAAAATTGGTTATTTTAAGTTATCCCTAAGAGATAAACATATACCATCGCGAACTTTTTTGTAGACCTTTTTAAGGTAAACAATACTTAGTACATTATTTTGATCTGTCTCGTAGAGTTCAGCCAGCGTTTGCAATGCAAGTGCAAAAAATGTGTTTATTTACGACTTCGCATTAGAAATTTTAAAATTATCAGTGGTTCTCTAATATATGAAGCATGTTATTATACGTATAAACCTTCCTCTTGAATCATTCAACCTGTTTAAAAAAACCGCATCAAAATCCGTTGCGTAGTTTTAAAGATATAAGCATACATACATACATACATACATACACACAGACGCGGAAAGCGATTTTGATTTATACTATGTATAGATGTTACATTTACAATTATGTATTGCATTATTGAAATGTCTTTGACAGAAAATAAATAAAATGTGAATAAAATTATTGATTTTTTTATTATAAAATTCACATTGAAATTATTGATAACGTGGAATAGCATGCCTGCTTTTTCATTTTATAACTGGGCTGTATAACTTCTCAGCTTCTTCACCTTACTTGCAATTAAAAAAATAAATACAAATGTTAGATGTCGTGTTCAATTCTAGCATACGGTTTAACGCCAATGTTCCCCAGATGACGGTCTGAACGTGCTGTGTTCGGGAGATACGAAGTTAGGTCGACCTACACCGAGCTGATAATAGGATGAAACCGGTTTTATAGCAAATTGAGTACATCAGAAAATATATTAAAAATGGGTTGCCTGAAAAAATCCTGGACTAATTATTTTTTAAAATGTTTTTTATTCATTACTTTGTGCAATAAAGATATTATTCCGACTTAAAGTAGGAATAAGACGAAGTTGCAGAAGTTGGGTTGCCTGTTGTTTATCTGGATTGCCAGTTATAAACAGATAATTGTCGATGCTAGTTACTTTTACGGGATCGGATAATAGGAAAAAAAAATATCAAAATAAATGCAGTTTCTGAAAGTTGTCTGAAAAAAATGGAAATATTAAAAACTTTTTTTTTAATAATTAAAAATTTTCGGTCCAGGATTTTTTTAGGCAACCCATTTTTAATATATTTTCTAATATGCTAAATTTGCTACAAAACCGGTTTCATCCTATTATCAGCTCGGTGTAGGTCGACCTAACTTCGGATCTCAGACCATAAGGGTGAAGCCAAACTGCATTCAGTTTCATATTAAAGCTTGTTTCACGCCTACCACAACCACAGCACATCGGAGTGACAAAAAGTAGACTAAGGCTAAGCGC
>NJDC01003777.1:111080-130859 GCA_002245475.1 Calephelis virginiensis
CAAACACAACCTCTTAAACGACTAATCATACTTGTAACACCCCATTTTTCCGCCGTATGTAACCTACGTCGGATCTAGCTATCGGTACTAACCCTATATCGGATTTTTTAGAAAACCAGTCACGATGTTTCGAAAAAAAATCATCAAAACAAATTACAATGTTCATAAAAAAACAGCAAAATAAATCATAACATTCATAAAATATCCAACTAAACACATTCGTAAAGTAGCTTAGAGCCATTTCAAACATATCGAAATCGGTCCATTCGTTTAGGAGTAAGTATGTTACAGACGCTGCAAACATATATCACTTCTTTTTCTATGGAAATAAAAATTATATTATATTATAAATGGTATAAACTCGTGCTTGATTTGATTCGGCGTAGCCCCAGTTCATAATTAACTGAATGGTTGGTTAAAAATTCGTCACCACGATTTTTCCAGACGTATACTTATTGTTTGGACTGTATTAGATTTTATACCTCAACATGCATAAATATGTGTGAAGAGGTATTTACCTCAGAATCATTTCAGTCTGTCAGCCTGCAATACTTGTAAATAGTGGAAATTAGTGATGCGATTCCTATTGTGCTTTATTCTGTCGATGTTGGGTAAGTTTTTATGGATAACTTTTACCATCAAAAACTGGCGTCTAAATAAACACAGATTTTAATTATTAAAAATGTAAATAATGCATATTATCACATTTACATTAATTTAAACAAAAGTTATAGGTACACAGTTATATTGCTCTAATTATTTATTATGAAGCGGCAAAAAGCAATTTGATGTACCAAATTTTTGAAAAAAAAAATATTCATTAGAGGAATATGAGTGTTACAAAGATGTTACAAAATTATTTAGGCGTTCCAACATATTCTACCAACTTGTGGTGAGCAAATATTCTAAAATGTAATAATTAAATTAGTTATTTTCATTATTTACTTCCTAATCTAAAAACCAATCGCCTCTGTGGTCTAGCGGTCAGGCGTCGGATTTGACTGGTCGAAGTCCCGCGTTCAACCCCCGGGTCTGGCAACAAAAGTTATAAAATTTGATAAATATAACGTTGCCCGAGATTGGATGTGTACCCGGTTGTTGATAGGTTTGCGAGCTATTACATTGTGGGATTTATTGTCTTCGGCTAGTCGTGGGTACCTTGGTTGTGCCTCTGCTTACCTCTCCGGAGCTATACTATGCCACCGTTTCCAAACCTAGCCAAACAGGAGGATAAACGGCAAAACAAACACCCTGACAACCAGGACTATAACCAACCTGTCTTCACCTACCGCCGTTTTCAAATCTAGCCAGGCAGGAGAAGAAACGGCGAAACAAACTCCTCGGCAACCAACATTTCTACAATTAAATTAATCATATTAAAAATACTTATTATTTATTCTTATCTGCACGAAAATCTTTGACACTAAAAAGTATCTTCACGCCCATATTCCCGAAGTGGTAGGCAGAGGTACAACCAAGGCACCCACGACTAGCCGAAGATACTAAGTCCCACAATGTGATAGGTGGCAAGCCTATCGCCAACCGGGCAAAATTCCAATCCCGACCAACATTTTTTTTATTAGAAAATTGGAAAAATCCAATTTTCTTTTTGTTGGCCGACCCCGGCCGAACTCGGGACCTCATGCAGTCAAGTCCAACACCCGGACCGCTAGACCACATAGGCGAGATCTTTGACACTATAATATTTTTCCTGTAAAAGTAAGGTGAATACATTCTTTCGAAATCTTTTAATGGACATGTGTTACACATTATTTTTGTAAATGTTGATTTTTTGGTTAGGACATAAACCTAGGACTTCAGCATTTGTATAAAACAAGTGAGGTTTTTTTTTACAAATACACATACAGCCAATCTATTTATATATAAAAATCAATGCCACTTTTCGTTGTAATTTCACAAGTGGGCTCACTTATCCAAACCAAATGTTTAGGCTTTGTTTGGACTATGTAGCAGATGGTTTAAGAGAAGTTTGCATAAAATCATTAGAGCGGTTCTTCATTTATCATATTTTTTGTAACAAATGAATTCAATAAATGGCGGATCATTTTTTTAATGGGTGTTTTTCAGTCAAATTGAAACTTTTTTCAGGTGGGGATTGCGCTGTTATATCGAAACTTTTTTCAGTTGTTTTTTTCTTTTTGTGTTTTGTTGTGTTATGTCATTTATGCGGTCATATACGTAGAGAAGCACGTACCGGGCCGCTAGTATACATATATAAACGATTTAAAGGTAATGTTTTAAGTGACTTAAAACGTGTGTGACATAACGTTATTGGTATTTGATATCAATAAGCTTTGCATATAGAGTCCATTTTGCCTTCTTTTACCTATAAAATAGGCAAATACGAGTAGCTAAAAAAGTGACAAGAACGATAATAAGGTTTACTATAAGGCAATAAGTAACAACATCACCCGAAAAGCAAAATGATACCTATCTTATCGTTGTTATCATCGTCATCTTAATGAAGGATTATCTAAGAAGTTCAGTAGTAATAAAAAAAGATATGATTTTTTTTATACTTTTATGATATTGGAAGGCAAACAAGCAGACGGATTTCCTGGTGGTTAGAAATAAAGCCTAGAGATACCAAAGGTGGTAATGGTGCGTTGCCAACATGAGGCCAGGATATTAGGTCTCGAGCAAAAGTATGTTTACCGGCTGCCTTATCCTCCGAACCGGAACACGTCAATGGCAAGCAATCATTCAAAATCATTCAAAAAAAAGCAAATCATGATGAAACTTTGTACGTATTTTCTTGGAGGTATCAAAAGTAATATGGAACAGTTTTTTAAGGCTTAAATGCGGAAGAAGCCGCGAATAAAAGCCAGTGGTTTCATAATTTCTGTGTGGAACTAAATAGATTTTTTTTAAAGTTGGGACATTAAAAAAAATATGATCATGGAAACATTATTATTTCTGAAACATAACTTAGTAATAATTTACTGTATCTAAAACCTTACCCAAGTTAAATTTCTTGAGAGTTACTTATATTTTTTTTAATATAATAATTCGAGATTTGTTTACACTTATAGTTTGACGTATCTGTGTGTGCAAATCTTTGACATTATACTTCCTAAACGAATGGATCGATTTCGATGCATTTTTTCTGTTTAAAAGCGGAGTGACCGAGTTGGCCCGCCACTAAGATTTACGAATAGGTATTGTCGAGGGACTATTTTTTTATTTTATGATTATTCTATTCCGACAGAAAAGAAAAGGTGTCACAAGTTTGACTTATCTGTGTGCGTATGCTTGTTCGTGTATCATCATGTGTGTGTCTCATCATAACGCCTAAGCGAATTGGCTGATTTTGATGAGGATTTTAAAATTTAAAGCTGATTTAGACGAAATCATTCTCAGTTACATTGCGGATGGGTTTTGTTGAAGTTTTTTCCATAAAATACAGTTGCTTTTTTTAATTTTATGATTATAAAATACGTTCCCTACACGTACTGTAAAGACCAAAACAACTTTATAAAATATCAGTATCAGTAAAATTGATTCAATTAAAAAATATCTTTATTGTTATTGTATTAAGCACCTTGTTAATCAAGTCTATGATATGTCTATTTGAATCATTATGGCTATGTCCACACCAGTGCGCTTTCGTTTACGCTTTCTTTTTGAGTGTCAATGTTCAATTACATTTGTTAAGTGTTAAGCTTTGAGCTGCATGCATCTTATCTTCTACATAAATGTGTCGGTCTTCGAAAGTCTTGAATTTAGTTAAATAATCCGTTACTTTAAAAATCTACCAATTTCGAAAGTCACTTTTCAAATTGTTTTTTTTTTGTTGATTCATCTTATACTAGTGCTCCTAATACCATACTCAATATATCCGATAAACTTGGTTGTATTGAATATTTAAATACTACCTTCAGCCATTTTGCTTATGAAATTAATGAAATATTGCACGAGTTCTCGAGAATCCACCGGCAATGGCGGCGGTGGGAGCATACACTGTGGTCACTAATCGTTCAAAGTTTTGTGCATGCGCTATAATCATGTGCCATAGTTGTTCAAGCATGTGACGAATTATGAACACGCAAAACGAACGGGAAAGCGCACTAGTGTAGACATACTTAATCGGTTTTAGTTAATTGAATTTTTCGGTAAGTCGATTGTTATAATTTAAAATAAAACATTACACATAATTAACACTTAATTGCCTACTCATTATAAATCATTACCTTTATTTATATGATAATTTATACAACATTTATGTGTTAACATGGTATAAATTTTATTTGAACGTACTCTCTGGGTTGATCCGGTTCCTTTGAAGGGGAGGGTAGCGGGTAAACTGAAATTAAAAAGAAATGTACATTCTATAGCATCACGCCAGTCGTCAGATTAGCACTATCAACCGTCCAAATTTCCAGTGCTCATCACGAAATAAAATTATTCGCAAACTATCAACTCTGTGGTCTAGCGGTCCGGCATCGGACTTAACTCCATGAGGTCCCGGATTCGATTCCCGGGTCGGTAAACAATAAAATTAAAAACCGCTTATTTTCAATTTTCTAATAAAATTAATGATAGCCTGGATTGGATATGTGCTCGGTTGGCAATAGGCTTGCCACCTATCACATTGGGGACTCAGTGTCTTCGGCTAGTCGTGGGTGGCCCAGTGGTGCCTCTGCCTCCCTCTTGGGGATGTGGGCGTGAAGATGCAACTCGTAAACTGACCATGATTATTTTTAGTTGGGTTGTTGTGCATGTGTCATTTACCCATTTTTTGTTAATAAACTAAACTATTTTCGCTATAACTATTTTATCCTGAATGCTAGAGACGTATATGAAATACAAAAATAAAGATTTTTTCAGTAATTAAAAATACTTCATAGAATTTCCCCAAATTTTATTTGGATTATTTCTCTTTTAAATCTTCAATTTTTGAATGAGATAAACAAAGAATAATAAGAAACTTTTACTTGATTTGCATAGGGTCCAAAACCGCCATAAGTGTTTTTTTTATTATAAGCTACATTTTGAGTCGATTTAATAAGTCGCCAATCAACATTTTACCTAACATCAACTCACAATCTTGTATGGAAAATGTCGACTTAATGCCTGATTATAACATAGTTGAGGTCTCCGAGTGTGACCGTTAATATTTTTGTTGTCAAAATGTTTTTTTTTAGTTATTTGCAAACATTTGAAAACGTAGTTTTATTGGTTTCAAAAATGTTAAACCTTCACGATGCAGAAAAAATATAAAAATTTAAAATTTATAGAAATTTAACCCAAGCACAAGTGCTAAAATAAAAATACGATAATAAAAAAAGCATTGTATGGTTTTATGAAACCACGGTAAAAGTGAAACTTGATCTATAACTATAAACTATAGACGCCGCCATATTGGCCTCGGCAGCTCTGACGACACCGTCACGCGACATGCGACACACAGGCCAAAACATTTGAGACGACGTAATAAGTTTCACTTTAACATTAGTTTCTTAACCACTGTACTTTATTTTAATAAAAAATAAATACCCGAAAATAGTTGATATCCACCCCAAAGTAAAAGCAACCACTGCACAGGATCAACTTTGAAGTAAAGACAATCCAATTTTTTATAAGAATCCATGATCCTTGGCACAACTAAAAGGAAAAATGGCAGTTTACCGCACCAAAACAACTACTACGTTTTTCATATAATAAATATTAATGTTGTACGATGTTTCATCAAAATCTGTGAATCTAACATTCTTTGATAAGAGGAAAAGCCACACATCCGTAACTCCGAAGGCTAGTTTGAATAAAAATAATATAGTTAATTGAAAAGTTACGAATGTTATATTTATGACCATACTAACGTAATTATTTGTTAATTAACAAATCGTTAGCACTCATTAATTTCAAATTTGATTACTGTAATTGCTTAGATATATATTACTATGTTAATAGTATAAATCCGTGAGTTGAAATGCGTACACGCTAAAAATGTCTGCAATATTTCATCCTCCTATTAACCGACTCCAAAGCTACGCTTATCAACTTGAATTTTTTATATATTTGTCACGGGATTTCGTACTCGGCTGAAAACTAATCGATTTCAAAAGGCCATGATACCGAGGATCATGGATCATGATGACATTTTTAAGTCATCATGATCCATCATCCTCGGAATCATGACCTGACACGTGGTTTTTGAGTTATATTTAATAACTAGCGATACTTAGTGTAATATTAAAACAAAATAAAGTAAAAAGTTACCAGGTCCACTTGGTCAGATAAGTACATACATAAATATAGCCAAGTATCTATATATTAATACGTGATGCCAAAACTTTGGACCCTTTTTACGAAAATTGCGGGGACGCAGGAGCATACAATTTGTAACACTTTATAGTTTCTCTGTAGGAGAAGTTCAGAACGCTAATATTTTTCAATAATAATGCTTGTAAAGTACATTAAATCAATAAATAAAACATAAGAAGAAGAAGAACATTACATTCATTATATCGTGGTAGTTTTAGTATTATATAGACTCGTCTCAAGTGCCTCTTGTAAGGTGAATGTGAATAAAAATCTATTCTATTACCCACACCACCATGCATTTGACACACACAAACAAATATTTTGATGATAACGATAAAAGATCATAGATGGCGCACTATTTATAAAGTTTAGTAGTTGGTCTTGCGAAATGAAGATGGCGTTCTTATCAACAAGATATCAAAATTTATTATGGAGTTTCGACCAATGGGCGACCACTAGTAGTAATAATTCTAGTCTTCAAAACGCGCTGTATAGCAATCAATAGAAGAATCAATGAAAAATGCGAAATAAGAAGTCCGCGGCACCCCACGGGGGATGGTACGTTGACGTTTTCGGTCGATTTTTTGCGCTGTAATTTTTAAATCTGCCCTACCCTCCGGTTGTCCTACATAACAGAGTAATTATGGCGGCATCATACTGGTCCAAGATCCGAAGTTAGGTCGACCTATACCGAGCTGATGATAGGATGAAACCGGTTTATAGTAAATGTAGCATATTAGAAAATATATTAAAAATGGGTTGCCTAAAAAATCCTGGACCGAAAATTTTTAATTATTAAAAGAAAAGTTTTTAACATTTCCATTTTTTTTCAGGCAACCCTACATATCGACTTAAATTGTCATAAAAATTGAAAAAAATGTAATGAAACTACACCTATTTTAACATATATTTTTTCCTATAATCCGATCCCGTGAAAGTAACTAACATCGACAATTATCTGTTTATAACTGGCAATCCAGATAAACAACAGGCAACCCAACTTCTGCAACTTCGTCTTATTCCTACTTTAAGTCGGGATAATATCTTAATATTGCACAAATTAATGAATAAAAAACATTTTTAAAACCCAAGTAGCTGAAAACCATCTCTTTCACGTCAGCTTCGAAGCAATTCTCCGCAGCAAAAATTTGTTCATCCATTCCACACACGCGAACATACACACACAGACACACACGCACATACACATACACAAACACGTATACGCATACATATACACATACACATATATATAGGGATACAACACTCAAACATCCGTTTTTCATCGGGGTAAAAAAAATAGCCACGTTAAGCAAACGAGGTCAAAGAAAAGTAATCGCGCATAGCGAAGTGATACAATGACGTATCACACAATCAAAGTAATCCCTCTTCCTACAAAAATCTACTTATTACTAATTCTAGCAATAACTTGCTGCTACGTCATCCACGTGTAGCATGTAATAATTACATTTTTTAAAATATTTTATTATTATAAATATTATATATAAAACAATATTATATTATAAATATTATATTATTTTATATTTTAATTACACTTTTTAAAATAGACAACCAAACAATTATTGTTTGGTTGTCAATTTTAAAAAGTGTTTAGCTGAACAGGCATCCAAATATTTTATAGTTAAGGAAAAAAATAATAAGAAACCTTTACACGGCTATCTGCCTTACCACACCAAAAAGACGCTTTTTTAACTAATCTCTGTCAAAATTAACATCTCACATTTAACACACTACACGTAAATGACGTGACAGCATGTGATTGGCCGAGAATCGAATTTTAAACAGTGTTTACTAAAACATACATTAAACGAGTGCTTAGTTTTTCTTGTAGTAAGACGTCAACTGTCTCATTAACAAACATGGGCTAACGTAAACGTGTCATCATGTTATTGGTTGAGAATCTAGTTTTTTAGTTTAACGCGTGTTCAACGAATGTTCAAGTTTTTTATAGTAAGTATACTTTTCAGCGGGTTTTCTTATTATCTAATCACGTAAAGCCTGAAATTACACCCGGTAAATTACGTCTCGAAAGGTCTAAATCGTAAAAAAAATATTTTTAATTGTAATCGTATGATAACTACAAAAAAGGCCTTGGTCTAAAAAAACATTAAATTTCATTGTTTTCTAGTATTTTGGCACTTAGCGCATTTGTAACGTTTGCTGTATATAAACTGTTTTATTAGCTATTACTCCTTGGCTGTAATCAAAGCCTTAATTAACTGATATGAAGCCTTATACAATTCAACAATGAATCTCATTATGTGAATTTAATGTGGAAATCATTTGAATTTCCATAAACATCTCTCTTAATATAATAATATAGGGGCTCTTTGACCCAATTAGACCAAAATTATACTCGGTAATAAATATGGGAAATTTTCGTAATTGTGTATATTTTATGTGTGTGTGTATGTCACTGAACTCCTATATGACTGGGACGATTTGGATTTTTTTTATATCTGTTCAAGGGGATTCGAGAATGGTTTAAATTCACAATTTGGTCCACTGGAAAAGGTTTTTTTATTTATTTAAAAAAAAGTATCTTCACGCCCATATCCCCGAAGATGTAGGCAGAGGCACAACCAGGGTACCCACGACTAGCCGAAGATACTAAGTCCCACAATGTGATAGGTGGCAAGCCTACCGCCAACCGGGCACATATCCTATCCCGAGCAACATTTTTAATTATTAGAAAATTGGAAAAAACCCAATTTTCATTAGTTGCCCGACCCGAACCCGGGACCTCATGCAGTCAAGTCCAACAACTGAACCGCTAGACCACAGAGGCGATAATTTAATTAATTTGTTATCTGTAAATAGTCGTTGAATTTGGAATGTTTTCAATGAATCAGGCAGACAGCGCTACTATCGGAACATTTAATATTGTGTAGTAGCTGTTAATCTCAAGCGATACGGAGTTAGCTGGGTCGGCTAGTGTGTATATATAAAAAAAATCAATAATTGCTGTTCGTTAGTCTCGTTTAAAGTCGAGAACTGCTCTACAGATTTGGCTAACTTTGGTTTTAAATTTTTTGTTCTAGTTCACGGAAGGTTTAAAAGATAAACACTTCAAGGAACTAGAAAACCAACATTTAAATTTTTCCCGTAGAAATCTTAATGTGTAATATTTCCAAACAATATTTTTCGACGAAGTGTGTTATGATAAAAAAATATTTTTTTGCTTTTTACGTGCTCATTGGCATCATTTGGGGACCATTATAAAACTAACTTTGATATACTTAGTCTAAACTTAAATTTTCTATTAAAATAAAATACTAAATAATAGTATATGGTATGTTAATATTATTATATGTGAAAAAATATATTTAAAAAAATATTAATAATGAATACACTAACATTTTACTACCACAAATGTTTAAGCATGTTAACAAAACTCACAATTTAATTACTTGTAAAGGTTTGAAATGTATTTTGAAGTCTAAAAAGTATAAATATACTACTTGTCACCATAATCCAACAACATTAGATAAGTAAAAACAAAATAATAAAGAGTTTTGGCGCTATCGTGAATGAAGATGGTCGTAATCTTTTTATAATTATTGAATTTCGTGTTGATATTGAGTGAAATTAGTTAATTTTGGTGGCATTTTGTACAATTTTATTTAGTGAAAGTGCACAAATGAAATAATCATTAAGAAATTAGCGTATCGTGTATTTCCTCGCTGCCGCTAAATCTCACAAAATGAGCTTAACTAAAGTGGCCACCGCTTTACTCAAGACCCTGACAAGACATTCCATTACCACTAATAACTTTAAAAAATATTTTTTCATAAAAAGAAATGAAAATATATAAAAAGATTTATTAAAACGGATAACTCAAATCGTTTGCCTTTCCCCGACTGGGATAAAATTAAACAACAACAACAATAAATTAAGAAAGTTGTAGATAATTGTGCAAGCGTCAGCGTTTTGGAGCGGCTGTAAAAGCCGGTCTTACTATAAGGTTTAAAGTATTTTTGTGACAAGCTTTTATTTCTACGGGTATCCTATCAGAGACTTGAGAATTACTATTTTTTATGATATTGGAAGGCAAACAAGCAGACGGATTTCCTGATGGTAAGAAATTCTCGCCGCGTAGAGACATCAAAGGTGGTAATGGTGCGTTGCCAACCTGAGGCCGGGATGTTGGGCCTCGAGCAAAAGTAAGTTTACCGGCTACCTTACCCTCCAAACCGGAATACGTCATGACGTTATTACGGCAGGAATAGGTAAGGCGGTGGTACCAATCCGGGTGAGTCGCTGCGAAACTCTACCACTTAGTCAGATGTCACGGTGTTAGCGATGGTAAGCCTATACTCGCCTTTTACGAGCTGCCTGGCAGGAAGGCAGATGGTCTATTCTGCGAAGGAGCCCGGACCGACACGGGGAACTATTAAATAAGACGTATATAAGCCCAAACACCAGTAGGTAGTGTTGGGAATGTTATGAGTTCCTATGGTCTTCCCCTTGTTAGATCGGGCTTCTTTAGAGGTTAAACCACATACATTCTTGCCAGGCAGCATCCTTTGGTGTCTAGGCGGAGTCAATTTCTTACGACCAGGAAATCCGTCTGCTTGTTTGCCTTCCAATATCATAAAAAAAACCTTGTTATATGTCAGGTAAGCGAACAAGCTCACGACTCTCCTGATGAAAAAGAAAAAAGACAACAAACGTAAAAGCACTTAGTATAAAGTAACCAAATAACATAATTCGAGTTCTAGAGAAACATTTGAACTTTAAGTCATATCACACAAACATACATATCTGCATGCCAAGTCAGAAAGGTAGGCAGAAAGTATAGAGTACCAAGTGAATGAAGTTCGCCGGGTTGACTAGTATACAATGTGCGAATATACTTTTTCAACGATGACCACTTATCAGGTGGCCTGTTTCTCGTTGCCACCAAATCTTATAAAAAAATACTTAACAGCTTGCTGATTCCAAGAATCAGGAAAAGAAATATACTTCAGTACGAGCTACGAATAACATTTTAATGTGTTTTAATTCAGTTTCTTTCGAAAGCGAATTTGATGTAATTACCTAGTCATTCAAAATGAAATATCATTCTTGTTTACAATAGATACGAGTAATTACTTCAAAACATTTGTCCTTTTATATTGACCAGTGATCGCTCATTGGTCGAAATTCGACCATAATAAATTTTAATACCTTGTTGATAAGAACGCCATCTTCATTTCTCAAGACCAATTACTTTGTTTCCTGAACAGTTAGTGCGCCATGTGTGATCTTTTATCGTCAACATCAATATATTTCTATCAATTATAAAGAAAGAAAAAATTTCGCCCCAGACAGGATTTGAACCTGTAACCTTTCGTCTTAAGCCGACGAATGCTCTTACCAATTGAGCTACTGAGGATTCAAGTCCCGTGGCGAAATGTTTAATTCCTTTCTACATATATAGGACATAACTACCCGCGTTAACTGGTTATAGAAATTTATCCTAAGCACAGGGCAAGTGCTAAAATAACAAAAAAAATCAATATATTTGTTTGTGTGTGTCAAATGCATGGTAGTGTGGGTAATGTTTTAATTATTGATTTAATGTACTGCATAAGCATTATTATTGAAAAATATTAGCGTTCTGCACTTCTCCTACACATAAACTATTAGTATGCCAAATTTTATGCTCCTGTGTCCGCGCAATTTTCGTAAAAAGGGGTCCAAAGTTTTGGCATCACGTATTAATTTATAGATTACATCTTAGTAGTTTTGCCCTGCAGCTCTGCTCGCAGCGTTTCACACGGGAACTCGTTTAAATATTGGAATAAGAATAAGAGGTTTTACCTCTACCGATCATAAACGAACTTCAAAAGTTACATTCATTCAAACTTTGATTTTTCAAAAACCATGGCAAATACGATTCCTTACGATTCGATACGATTTAGAAAAAAAAATAATAAAAAATCGTTTTGCGTTGTCCATATGTATGCTTAAATGTTTAAAACTATGAAACAGATTTTGATGCGTTTGTTATAAATAAAAAATTAAAAAAAGTATGTTCACGCCCATATCCCCGAAGAGGTAGGCAGAGGTACAACCAAGGCAACCACGACTAGCCGAAGACACTAAGTCCCACAATGTGATAGGTGGCAAACCAATCGCCAACCGGGCACATATCCAATCCCGACCAACATGTTTTTTTATTAGAAAATTGGAAAAATCAAATTTTTCTTTTTGTTGGTCGACCCGGGATTCAAACCCGGGACCTCATGCAGTCAATACTAACACCCGGACCGCTAGACCACAGAGGCGACTATATAAATAAAATAAAGTAAATATATATTCGGACAAGTTACACAAATTGAATCTAAGCCCAAAGTAAGCAAAATTACATGTTTGTATTATGGGTGTCAGTCAACGATACCAATACATAGAAATACTTAAATAGATAACCAGAATAAATTTAATAAACACCCAAACGCAGACATCTAAATATTCATCTCACGAATGCCTGCCCCCGTCGGGAATCGAACTCGAGCCTCGAGGTTAGTCAGTTAGGCGTGTACGCTAGCCACTCGACCAACGAGGCGGTCCAGTATAAGTGTGTAGTATAGATATTAGCTAGAGTATTATAAAACAAAATACCCCGCGTCTGTCTGCTGTTCGCGATAAACTCAAAAACTATTCATTGGTTTTTATGCGGTTTTCTCCAATAGATAAGAATATAATTAGTTAAGGTTTAGAGTGAGTTTGTTGAAATGTGACGATGTTTGTTAATTGAACGTTAATTGTGTTGTTAACAAAACAATACATAAGAGGATTGTTCCTTTTATTAAGCTTAATAAAAAGTCCGCAATCATGTATATCTTTTAAAGATAACACACGTTTTTTGTAGTTAACACTTATCTTTGAGCCCTGATGATGCTGTAAAACTTGAAACCAGTTGGCTGGAGAGTAACAGAAAGTGTATAGTGTAACAAGTGACTTAAAAAAAAATAGATAGAACATTTTAGACATGTCAGATAGATCCGGACATGTCTTAATATGATGTTTTTGATCAACGTTTTCCGATGATAGATTTAATGTCTGTAGAAACGTCATGTACGGAATAGTTTTGTCTCTTTTCATTACTTTCGTTAAAAGAAGATAACGATAATTTAAAATTAGTTTTGTGGGTGCGCAACAAAACAACCACCCTTACATATATATTTTAAATAAGCCGATTTGCCACCCTTGATCATAATGCTATTGATAAATATGACTTCCCTTTCTGTCCCTCACTCTCTCTGCCTACCCCCGTCTCTTTCCCCATTTGTCTCCCTCCTCCGCGCGCGCGCGCATTTGTGTGTGTGTGTGTGTGTGTGTTTGTGTGTGTTTCTATGTGTCTGTGTGTCTGTGTGACAGAGAGTATAGTACTTATAGTTATTACTACATATAGGTTTTGTCGTGAACTCGTTGAAAATTTTAGTTTTAAGATAATAATTATAACAGTTCACATTAAAATCTTGTAAATATAAAATAATAATCTATTAGAGAATATCCATGTACTCTAATTATCAATATTTAAACAGACTTAATATTATTTATGAGTTGTCCTTAAGTAATGGATGTAATCCCTCGAGCATAGCCTAATCTATCTGGGGACGAGCAGCATATCCTTAACAGAATAATAAATACTGATAAGTAATTAAGGATTCTTTTTAAGAATACATACATCATCAGGTCAACGAACAAGTGTGCCGTTCTCCTGATCGCAAGAGATAACCTTGGCCTATATACACCATATATGTTGAAATTGAGTCGTTGTCCTATGACCATAATAAAGTAAGTAAGTTTTCCCCGTGTTGGTCCAGCCGCCTTTGCAGAATAGACCATTTGCTTTCCTGCCAGGCAGTTCGTAAAAGGTGAGCAAAGGCTTACCGTCACTAACACCGTGACATCTCACTAGGTGGTAGAGTTTCGCAACGACTCACTCGGATTGGTACCACCGCCTTACCTATTCTGCCGCCATAACGTCATGACGTGTTCCGGTTCAGAGGGTAAGGTAGCCGGTAAACTTACTTTTGCTAGAGGCCTAACATCCCGGCCTCAGGTTGGCATCGCACCATTACCACCCATGGTATCTCTAAGCGACGGGAATTTCTTATCATCAGGAAATCCGTCTGCTTGTTTGGCTTCAATTATCATGAAAGAAAAAGTAAGTCCAATGTCTACCCTACCCTCGAGACCGGGACATAACAGAGTCACTATAGAGCAGGAATAGGTAAGGTGGATGCCTACCCACGCAAACTGCTACATAGTACTAGGAACCACCAGTGGTCTTGTTATTAATGAGCCTTGTAACCTATTCTTGCTTATTAGTAGCGCCACTCAGCGGACCCAGACCAGCATGGTGACTTATCTTCACATGACCGCCTTGTTGGTCAAGTTGCTAGCGTACACCGAACTACACCGATCAACCACGAGGCTCTGGTTTGATTCCTGATGTGGGCAGGCATTTGTGTTAGGAATATTTAGGTGTGTGCCTTTCTGAGTCTGGGTGTTTATTAAATTTATTTTGATATGTATATCAATTATTCTATGTATAAGAATCGTTGACTAACACCCATAAAACAAATATATAGTATGCTTTATTTGGGATTTGACTCAATTTTTGTGACTTGTCCAGAAATATTTATTTATTATTTATCATCAAGGCTATTATAAGTATTATTTATTTGATTTAAAAGATTGTACATATACTTACCTAAAAAAACATATAGTAACCTTTAATTTATATAGGTTACTTTATATAGTAACCTTGATGATGACCGAAACCGGTAGCCTAATATAAAAAGTAAGCATCTTCCCCGTATCCTCAAAAAGCTAGGCAAACGAACAACCACTGCTCCCACGATTAGGCGAAGATCTGGATAAGGAATATAGATATATAAATAAAATAAGGAAGTCCGTCTGCTTGTTTGCTTTCCAATATCATAAAAAAATAAAAAAAGATGCGAATTCCCAAAATGTGGTAGATAATAAGTAATAATTTATTTATCCGACTTATCACCAACCGGGAAACATCGTTTTTATTAGAACATTGAAAAACTGAAGAGCAGTAAAACGACAAAAAGCCAACTTCGTTTTTAATAAGTAAGTCGTCTAAGTACACAAAAATTAAGTACTATTCTTAATAACTCGCAATGGGAAGTAAATTCTTTTAATTAAAAAAATGTATTTAAAAATTGATCAAAAATCAGAGACGTCAATTCAATACATACATAAATACATAAAATGTGAGAAATACATAAATAATAACCTGTAAAAACATAGGAGTCTGACATATAAGCTCCTCCTTTTTTGTGTCGGTTAACAAGAGACGTAGTCAACGCCAACACCGGACTACCAGACCATAGAAGCGCATCATCTAATATATATAAATCTCGTGTCACAATGTTTGTCCTCAATGGACTCCTAAACCACTTAACCGATTATAATAAAATTCGCACACCATGTGCAGTTCGATCCAACTTGAGAGAGCGGGCGAAGCCGCGGGTAACAGCTAGTTTAATATAAAATTCTCGTGTCACGGTGTGGGTGATTGAACTCCTCCGAAACGGCTTGACCGATTTTCGTGAAATTTTGTGAGCATATTGAGTAAGGTCTGAGAATCGGCCAACATCTATTTTTCATACTCCTAAGAGACAAGGGTGACTCATCCCAAATATTTTTACTAAAATCACATTAAAAAAACATAGCAGAACAACGTCTACCGGGTCAGCTAGTCTTATATATAAAATTCTCGTGTCACAATGTTCGTTCCCGTACTCCTCCGAAACGGCTTGATCGATTCTCATGAAATTTTGTGAGCATATTGAGTAGGTCTGAGAATCGGCCAAAATCTATTTTTCATACCCCTAAGTGATAAGAGTTGTTCACCCTTAACATGTTTTAATTTATATGGCAAAACAACGTTTGCCTGGTCAGCTAGTTAAATATATAAAGAATAGTTTGTTTTTTTTAATATTAAAATAGTTAATCGTATCAAGGTCAATATTGAATGATATTTTGTTTGTTTTTTATATAAATTGATTAAATTTATTACAAATCATAAATTATGTGAACCGCAAAACGGATAAATTAGTAAATAACTGGGTTTTTATTACAGAGAAGATACAATATATTTTATAATATATATTTAAGATTATTTAACCGACTTGAAAAAGGAGGCGATTGTCAATTCACCACTTTTTTTTATTATGTTTGTACGCGATTACTTGACTAAAAAGAGGTATCAAAGACATAGGACAAAGATGCACCTATAACGTCTACGTTATCTAAAGGTCAAAGATGTGTCCTCCCATCAGAAGACTTGTGCATTCTAATGTTCTAACACCTTTCACATAAAAAAAAAACTAAAAAGCTCTCGTTTAACTTGTAGCACCCGTAATCGATTTAGATATGTACGATCTCTTCACAGTTCAGTGATCGCTACTATCTTGAGTTAACACCAATATGTTTAATCTTAACATGTTCAATGGGTACCTATCGCCTACACCGAAGTGAGTATTTCATTAGCATTTCTAAACTTATGCTTTACCTTAAATTTGGGATTTATTTGTAGTTTGTCAAAATCTAATAATTATTTCATTGAATCAGTCATTACCTTGTGGAAATCCAATATCAGCCTTTATGTTACTGTTGTGGAAATCTCCGAAGTGACGTTCTTTTTACGTTATGTTTATTAACCTCTACTAGTTACGCCCCACAAAAAACCACTGTATGTTGTTGCTGAATTTCACACTGCTTTTTTTGTGATTTTTGCCTCAGCACAGCAAAGCCTCAAGCCGAGCTATGAGACAACTTAAATAGATATCTTCTTTTCTGATATTATGCTAGAAAAAATTATTCTATAAAAAGACGTAATTACACTAATACACATACATTTTTTAAAACCAATGATTGCTACTTATTGTATTCCGGATATTTAATTCAAATTATGATTACTAATTTTTTTGTAACCATATTTGTTGACTTTTCACACAAAAACCGATGAACAGATTCTTACCAAATTTTGTGTAGTAGTAGCTTATCACCCGGGTCAACATTTAGAATAACTTTTAAAATAGTATCATCACGCTCATAGCCCTGAAAAGGGAGAGGCAGCCACGCTCATATCCAAGGCTCTACGTCTAGTCTAAGACACTTCGTCCCACAATGTGATCGGTGGCAAGCCTATCGCCAAACAGGCACATATCAAATCCAAAGCAACGCTAATTCTATCAACACTGAAAATACACTTTTTCTATTTTGATTTGTTGCCCGACCTAGGAATCGAACTTGGGATCTCGTCAAGTCAAGTGCGTTAATTGTTAGACTTTTAACTTTTACTGCCGAAAAATCTTTCGTTGCCATCTTCGACTGCAAAAAAACAAGTGTATTAAGTTGCGACAACAGCAAATAATTACATCCCAAGACAAATTACACAAATTGAATCCCTAGTCGACGATTCTAAATTACGTGATACGTGATTCCAAAACTTTGGACCCCTTTTTACGAAAATTGCGCGGACGCAGGAGCATACAATTTGACACACATATAGTTTACATGTAGGAAAAGTGCAGAACGCTAATATTTTTTAATAATAATGCATATAAAGTACATTAAATCAATAAATAAAACATTACCCATACTACCATGCATTTGAAACACACAAACAAGTATATTGATCATAACGATAAAAGATCACAGATGGCGCACTAAAAAGTAGTTGGTCTAAGAAATGAAGATGGCGTTCTTATCAACAAGATATTAAAATTTATTATGGTTGAATTTCGACTATTGGGTGACCACTAGTACTTATAAATACTTAAATAGGTAATATACTCGTACTTAAATAGGGACATACTAACCGGAGTATGTATTATTATGATTATTATGTAGCTTCCGAATGTGGACTCGTTTTGACTTGAGCCTCCGTCCGGGCTGGACCAACAAGGGGGCAACGGGCTTACGTGGGGGTGATGATAAATAAAATATATGCATGTTTTAAAATTGAAAGCAAAACTTATCGTATTATGGCCCGCACACAATTTCAAGATCAATAAAAATAACAGAATGTTGGCGCCATCAGAGAAAAGATGGTCGCAGTTTTTTCATAATTATTGAAACATGTGTACGTAATACGTAGAGACCGGGTAATATGCAGTTGCATATTTGCATATGCATTATGCGAACAGCATATTTTTCCTAAGATCTAGTAATGATGCTATTATCCCTATAGTTTACAGTATTTTCCGAGCGCGGCGCACTCAGTAGCTCGTTGCTGCCAAATCTCACTAGACGAGCTTGTGTAAAGGGGGCACCGCTTTACCTAATACCCTGATATGACTATCTAGGACGAAATAGTACTAATTTCGGCTACTTTTAGACAATTTGACCGCCTCGTTGGTCGAGTGGCTAGCGTACACGCCTAACTACATCGACCAACCGCGAGGCCCGGGTTCGATTCCCGACGGGGGCAGGCAAAATTTAGATGTCTGCATTTCCGGGTCTTGGTGTTTATTAAATTTATTCTGGTATCTATTTAATTATTTCTATGTATTAGAATCTTTGACTTACACCCATAACACAAGCATATACGAGGGGCCTTCAATAATTAATTAGCCTCATCGCCCCATGGCGTTGTTGTTACAAAAGAGTTTTACTATCGTGCAGTAAATACTTTTTGAAGTCTATCAAGTAGTTTTCAGTCTTTTCCCTTCATTTGTTTTGTTTCGACAGCCTTTGGAAGCGAGCGTGTCGGTCGATTTTGCAAAAATGGAAAAGAACAATATCGTTCGGTGATTAGATTCTTGTTTTGGGAAGGGAAACGCGCAGCGAAATCAAAGAGCGCTTACATGCTGTGTACGGTGACTCTTCTCCTTCGATGGCGACCGTCAAAAATTGGTTCAACGAGTTTGCTCGTAGCCGCACGTCGGTTTTTGATGAGCCACGCCCAGGTGCACCGAAAACGGCTACTACAGAAGAAAACGTAAAAAAATCCACGATCTCGTGTTGGCAGACCGGCGACTGAAGATTCACGAGATAGCTAAGACTGTAGGCATCGCAGATGGGACAATGCATCATATTCTGCACGAAGAATTGGGTATGAAAATGTTGGCGGCCGCGATGGGTTTCGCGTTCGCTCACACCAGACAACAACACCGGCTCACACCTCCGCCGTTGTCATGGCCAAATTGATCGAATTGCGTTACGAATTGCTGCCCCATCCACCGTATCCTCCAGACTTGGCTCCATGCGACTTTTTCTTTTTCCCAAATCTGAAAAAGTCACTCGCCGGCAAAAGATTTGGGTCGAATGGTGAGGTCATCGCCGCCACAGAGGCCTATTTTGAAGACCTCGGAAAATCTTATTTTTTTGACGGGTTTAAAAAGTTGGAGCATCGCTGGTCCAAGTGTATTGAATTGAAAGGAGACTATGTTGAAAAATAAATCTGTACTTTCTCAAAATTTTCTTTATTTTTTCTTCGGC
>NJDC01003777.1:131074-163218 GCA_002245475.1 Calephelis virginiensis
GGTTAGAAAACCTACACCAGTGTCATTTTGACGTCGTACTCAGTACGCGAAAATGTGTGTACTTTTACAATGAGTTGGTATATATTACGTTTGGTAAGTTACGTGACGAAATCTATGACACTTTGGTCTAAATGTGTTTGTCTTAGTTACCGATAGAGGCGCTGTTTGAAGTTTTATACAAATAATTTACAGAGACGGTATCGAGTATAGTAAACTTGACAAGCCGTTAATTCATGGTAAGTAGTTTTGGCGCCATCAAAAGAAAAGATGGTTGAAGTTTTTTCATAGTTAGGTATTAAATTTCGTGTTGATATTGAGTGAAATTCGTCGATTTTGGTGGCATATTGTACAATTTTGTTCAGTGAAAGTGCACAAATGAAATAATCATGAAGAAATTAGCATATCGTGTATTTCCTCGTTGCCGCCAAATCTCATTACATGAGCTTGCGTATTGAGGCCACCGCTTTATTCAAGAGCCTGACATGACTTACTGTCTAATTACTGATTATACTAATTATAATTGATATAAAATTTGATTCAAATTTCTACTTGACTAATGGCAAAATACTAACGTGAAAGCCAAAACCTAAGGAAAGAAAAAGAAAAGAACTCATGGTAAGGGATCCGATCTTATTAAAATCCTTAAAAAAAAACATGAAATTTCTGTGGCCGAATAATCGCGTAAGAAACATAAAAAAAATGGAATTGACAGTCTCGTTGCTGGAGTTCATTAAAAAGTGACAATTAAACAATACTGGCAGTTTAAAGTATTAAATCTTTCTTCTTTATTATGTGAGTGTACACAGAACAACAATTTTTTTAAATTTAATTCAAAAAGTTTCGTTCATTCACACGGTGCTTTCGACCTTACATTCACCACTTGACACAAAATTTCACACCGTCTGACAATTGTTTCCCGCCTTAATATTTTATTTATATGAGAAATTTGCGAATTTGTAATCTTAAGGTTTTTTTTGACGAGATAAGAATACGCTGGAGAGGTTGCGCAAGGTCAGAAAGCTATCTTAGTATTAACGAGCTTGAACATCCCCGGTTTTATTAATAAACGTATATTAGAGCCAGTTTAACTTTACTTCAAGGTTGAAGTTAACATAACACAAATTTAGTATTAACTAGCTGTTCCCGCGAACTTTGTCCGTTTAGTTTGTGTAAGAAAAATTAAAATGTTTTTTCTAGTTTCCTCACAATCGAACAGGATGTAAATTGACCTATGTCCTTCTCCCAGTTCCAAGCTACCTCCCCGTCTATTTTCAGCCGTTCTTGAATTATAAGTAGTGTAACTAACAGCAATTTCTTTTATACATATATTATATAGATGTCTTTAATGTATTTACTGGCTAATGTATTCAGTAAAGTATCGAAGTGTCTTCGGTTAGTCGTGGATTATTGTGCCTCTCGGGGATATGGGAGTGAAGATACTTTTTTAGTACTAATTAACATGGAGCAAAGATGGAGTAAAGTATAATAGTCCATGCCACTACATGGCTTACGCTGCATTTCATAATCAAATTAAACGCGATCAACGTAAAAACGCGATTAGTCAGTTGTCTAGTATCAATAATGTCAATTTTGTTAACAACGAAATTTTGGTTGTTGTGAATATTTTATTATTAAACTAATTTATGTGTTATGTAGACTCTCATGGGATGGGGATAACAATATTGTCAATTTTTACAGGGTACTTGCATGTTACACCCGAAATTGAACTCGTTTAACTGCACTTAGTTTCCCTAAACTCGGTTGTCAACATTATCGGTGAAATCAGCCAAAGTGATAGGCGAAAATCGAAAAGCAAATCAGCCAGTTGAAATCAACCAGACAGAGACAGCATAAAGCTATTTTGACTATTTTGACATTTAGTTAATATTTCCGACAATACGTTACCGCGGGAGTTTCGGCGCCATCGTGAATAAGAGTGGCCGTATTTTTTTCATTATTATTGAATTTCGAGTTTATATTGAGTGAAATTGGTTAATTTAGGTGGGAATTAGATCAATTTTGTTCAGTGAAAGTGCACAAATGAAATAATCATGAAGAAATTATACTAATTCTAATCTACTAATCATCTATTTCCTCGCTGCCGTCAAATCTCCTAGATGAGCTTGAGTAACGAAGCCACTGCTTTACTCAAGACCCTGACCTGATATGACTTTGTACGTAGTGACTTATGACAGTATAAGAAATAACAAATTAACTAACTTGATATTGGCAAAGTAGTCGTGAAAAAGGATCGAAAGCCATATTTATAAAAGAAGAAGAATATGTTTCTGTATTCTTAAGAATTCTTAAGAAAGAAAGACAATTATTTATTTGCGGAATATGTGTATAAATGAGATGTTACAAAAATATTTAATTAAATCAACATATTCTTCCATGTTTTGGTGTGCAAATATTTTAATATTTATAAAAAAAATATTATTCAATTATATGTACTTTCATGTACTTTAACTTTTGAGTCAATTATTTATGTTTCTAACTAGTTATTTTATCACTTTAAAAAAATCATTAGACTTAGGTTGCAATACTTAGTTGTGTAATTTAATTTTAAGTTTGAAAAGCAACAAAAAATAAGGAATTAAAATGTATAACCTAAAACAAAAAATAAAGAAACCAAACGTTGTTTTCTTATAAGTTTGTGTTTTCTCATAAAAAGACACAAGATATACATTATGGAAGTCATATTATTTTATTGAAATTAATAAAAAAGTTTTCGTGCACTGCGTTTTTAGTGGCATTTGTTGTTAAGCCCAAGAGGTTTTTAAAAATGTCATTGCGAAATAAGTAGAGAAATTGTGAATTGTCAATAACAAAAAAAAATATTATTTAAAAAAAAGTATTAAAAAAACTTAATTTTCCACCAATTAGCCAGAGATACTAAACTACTCCTAAACTGGGCCCTTATCAGATGTTTAACAAAGTTGTTTCATTAGAAAATTGAAAACTATATATTAGATTTGCCGGAGTCGGGAATCGAACCCGGGACCTCTTGTAGTCAATAGCGGGCAACTAAACTACAGATTTTTTTTTGGTAAAATTAAAAATAACAAATAAACCGTGTGAATATTGTTATACTTACCAATAATAATAAAATTAATAATTATTAGGTCACTTTCACCAAGCGTATAAAGACGCCAAATGCGGTAATAGTATATTGCCATCTAATACTGGAGTGTTAAGACAAAACACGACAAGAACGAGCACTGACATTGGCCTATATTCTTCAAAGTACTGTGAGGTTAACACGAAGAAGACCTATAACTATGTACTGGTATTTCTTGGAATATAGTCATTACTGCAACATTTGTTTTTTACTTCACGTAGGTAATGCATTTCTAATTTAAAACCGCAATAGGTATCGTTTGTCAAAGAAACATAAACAATCCTGCGGTTAATGTGTTTCCTCTCCGAATGAGCTATTTGTTCATGGCATTTTTACAATAAACTTCCTGAGCACATTGGAGACCTTTAATACATACATACATATCTTCACGCCAAATCCCTTACAGATCAGGCAGAGAGTAACGAATGTCATACCTCACAATCCTGACAAACCTGTCTGGCTTCCTTCACATTCATCACCCTTTTCAAACAAAAACGCCGGTTTTGTAGACTCTTGACACCACCCTCGGATAATACCCGAGTGATCTGATCGTGTAATGTCAACTTTGGTCTCCCCGGGTACCTACATCCATCAACATTCTCATTGTATATCTGCTTCTTCAATCTTTCATCTGCCATTATTTCCACATGAACGAACAAGCGGAGCATCTCTTTTCGCATTTTAACACGAACACTTTCCTATCAGTCCCACTCTTTCTCGGATCTCACTATTACGAATGCGGTCGGCGAGCGTTACACCATAGATTTTCCCTAGTGCTATCATGTCGACCGCATTTATCCTATTTTCATACTTTTTCTGACATGCCCAACTCTCGCTTCCATACAACAACGTTGGGATAAGCACATTATACAAAAAATATTAAATAAATTACTTTAAATAATCACAGAATTAAATTTTCAATGAACCAAAGGAAACATGGTCACCTAATAACCATCTCGATCACGTCAGCTTTTAAACAAAAAAAACCCGCAAACAAATTGGTCCATTCGTTCAAAAGTTATGATGCCACAGACAGACACACACAGTGACACATCATACTTGTAACAAAGGGAGAGACTGTGTTCCGATCCGATGGTAATTTTTATGAGTCATATAACCGCGTAACAAGTAATAATTATTATATGGTCTAAAAAAAGTCGAAAAAAATACACAATATAATAAGCTACTAGGTTTACTAAGTGGTAGAGTTTAGCGACTGGCCCGGGTTGGTAACACCGCCTTACCTATTCCTGCCGCCATAACGTCATGACGTGTTCTGGTTTCAAGGGTAAGGTAGCCGGTAAACTTACTTTTGCTCGAGGCCTAACATCCCGGCCTCAGGTTGGCAACGCACCATTACCACCTTTGGTGTCTCTAGGCTGCGTCAATTTCTTAAAGGAGATCCGTCTGATTGTTTGCCTTCCAATATCATAAAAAAAAGCTGCACAAAAAGGAATACCTAAAAAACGGAAATCGCGCCATAGACGAATTAAATGTTGGAGATTGAAATAAAATAAAACAGTAATTGATGGAGAGGTAGCTTAGAAGCGGGAGAAGGATATGGGATACCTTTTATCCCGTACAACATATAGGAAACTAGGAAAAATGGCTTTTTATTTTTCCTATACAAACCGAACGGGCGGAACGAAGTTCGCCGGATTAGCTAGTAGTAATGTATACTAGCTTCCGTCCATGAATTCATCCGCGTGGAATAACTAGATGATGATTTACAGCCTATAGCTTTCGACGATAAATGGGCTAACACTGAAAAAAAAAATTCAAATCGAACCCGCAGTTCCTGAGATTAGCATTTTCAAACAAACAAACTATTAAGATTTAAAACATTAGCATAGATAATGTGAATAAGTAAAAGTTTTATTTGTTTGTTATCCATACCAAGCGATGGTATTGATTTTTGTCCGAGGAGACACGAGGCGGAGATACCAAAAGCTACTTTTTAACCTGATACCCGAAAGGATACCCGCAGGATATCTGACTTACATAATAGGCGGGCGGGCAATATTTAGTCGTTTATAACTTGAAGGTAATCTTAAGAACGTTAACCGCTCAATAACACGAAGCCTTACGAACTAAACAATTGGAAGAAACTTGTTATTGTCGGAAGGTAGTGAAAGTTTTAAAATTGAGCAATTCCTTACTTTTCTTTGAATTATTTACAGTAGTACTATTTGAATTATTCGCTTCGGCAATATTCGTCAAGCTTCGGAAATCCAAATGTATTTTAAAGATATAGAGTTGTTATGACACATAATCAATAATTTCGCTTACATTTAGATTAGGTCAGCCAATTTAAAAATAAAAGTATAAAGTGTAAAAAGAGTAAAAATAGTAAAGCCGAAGCGCATGATTTAAACAGTAGTTCTATACATATATTTCTTCACGACAAATCCTCTACGGGGTTGAGAGTAGGTACTCAGTGCCAAAAGCCACGATGAGAAAATTTAATAAAAGAAAATTAGTTTTAAATTTCTGTTATATATTATAATAAAACTGGTACTATTTCGCCACAATATCGTCACGCAAAATGGGCAATCATTTTTATATTCTACTCGTATATATACATATAAAACGAAGCTCACAGAACTGTGTGTACAGGACATAAGTAGTGTTCTTACACACGAGCGGCATGTGCCGCTGCTGCGCCGCCGACGCGTCGACGACTGCAGTTACCTATGCTGTTGATGACATTCCGTTCGTGTGTGAGAGCTCTAAACAGTAAAATAAAGGAATAAAAAATTTCGCCACAGGACTTGAATCCTTAGTAGCTCGAATGAGAGCATCCGTCAGCTTGTGACGGAAAGGTGCACATTTAAATCCAGTCTCGGGCGAAATTTTACTTTCTTTAAAATTTTTAGAAATTTAACCTAAGTACAGGGCAAGTGCTAAAATAAAACGTACCTTTAAGTGCATAGTTATAATGACTGACAAAATGGCGTTAGGAAAACCTGGGCGAGAGTTGGACCTGTTGTAGGTAAACAATTAACGCCGATATACAAAAATCACAGAACACCTGTAGTGTCCTATGATTAGAACACTACAGGCTAGATAAATCTAATCAATAGTATTTAATATATATAAATAATTATTTAAATAACGACTTCCATAAACTATAAAAATATGGCGAAACATTTGAATGCCCCTTAATAATGTACATAAACCTCTTACCAAGAGTGCACCTTCTCAGTATTATGTAAGCGGAAAAAAGACTTCTTTGAAAGGTATTAAAAATTTCCTTCTTCGAACCACGTCTGGTTTCTACAGTGCTTGCGATACACCTAATACAAAATGGCGGGTTATTGTCATCTTTCCCAGCTGACAAAGCTGTGTCACGAACTAGCTTTTACCTGCAAACACCCACGTTTACTTCGCACCTCTAAGTTGCAGCCTTTTAATATACTATATGACAATAAAATACTTGTTACTATATGACAATGTATATAGTTTTTATATAACAATGTGTATATTTTTCTGGTTCGGTCATGTGAAAAGAATGACAAATGAAATATTGGCAAAGCAGATATACAATACAAATGTGCATGGATGTTACCCAGGAAGACCAAAGTTGACATTCCACGACAGAAACTGGCGTGTTTGTATGAAAAAGGTAATATATGTGACGGAATCCAGACAGATCTGTCAAAATCATGAGGTTTGGCACCCGATACTCACTGCGAACCCCATAAGGTACGTGGCGTGAAGATATGTATGTATATTTTTATAAAAAAACACATCAAATAAGCACACAGCATTTGTGTAACACGGATAAACACAGCCCAGAGATACTAAGATTTCTATAAATGCCATGATTTCAAACATCGGACTTGAACATGACCATGCCAAAGACTATCATAATGGCTTTTTGTTGGCGATGATACATTAAATCTATGCCTATTTAATTAAGATTAAACTTTGTACACATATTCTTGGAGGTATTAAAATTATTATACAATACTTTTTAATGACTAAAATGCGAAAGGTAAAAGCTAGTATTTGTATATATAAATGAAAGTCGGATTTGTTACAACACTTATAACTCAAGATCTGCTGGATGAATTTTTATGGTATTTGTTTCGTTGGATTTGTCTTCGCCCTGAATAGCAGAATACACCTTAAAAACAATAAATATGAAGGATGAATCAGTCGTGATAGTTAAATCGATTAGGCTGAAAATTGATGAAGAGGTAGCTTAGAACAGGGAGAAGGACATGGGGTACATTTTATCCCTTACAACAGCGAAGAAACTAGGAAAAATGACATTTTAATTTTTCCTATACAAACTGAACGGCCGGAAAGAAGTTCGCCGGGACAGCTAGTTTTGATATAATTAGCAATACAGATGTTTGATACCTTTAGGTCCGCTTGCACATTCCGGGGTTAAGCTTAAAAATCATATATAATTATATCTAATACTAGCTGTCGCGGCGAACTTCATTTCATCCGTTCAGTATGGGAAAAAATAAAGTAGAATTTTTTCATATAATCTTCAACTTTTCCGGTTTTTCTCTTCATAACCTTCTCCTGAAAATAACTAACACAACAATAAAAGAATTAGCCAAATCGGTCCAGTCGTTCGGAAGTTATGCGCTTACCAACATATTTAGCGATTCATTTTTATATTATAGATATAATCTTAATATATATAAATTACGTATCACGTTGTTTGTCTGCGATGGACTCCTAAACTAATTAATCGATTTCAATTAAATTTACACACCGTGTGCAGTTTGACCTAACTTGAAAGATAGGATAGCTTACATCTCAATTTATCGCGGGCGAAGCTGCGGGTAATAGCTAGTATCATATATAATATTTTTATGCCCGATTATAACGAACCGTAATCTGTTAGTATATTCATTGGTTGTTTATCTACTTCCTGGTTTCTATATTCAAGAAACGAGTCGTTTTGCTTAAGAATAGTAGTTAAAGTAAGAAATCTAACTACGATCGTTCGTTATCGACTGTTATCTCGAAACATTTTGTGTAATTATGAGCCACGCTTCTTCACTTTTAGGAAAAATACCAATAATTATACTAACGGATTCCGGTTCGTTAATTATAGGAAGCGAGCTTAAAAGTAACGAAGCGTCGTTCATAGTTACATAAATGCCTTAAGTTATCAATAGACTACGAACGACCGTAGTTGGATTTTTTACGATTAGTACAAAAGACTACTAAGCAAAATGGACTTGTTACTTGAATTAATTTGTTAGGGAACTGGGCATTCATAGTGCATATTTTTGTATATTTTGACAACGTAATGATAAAATTAGAGTTGGTCTTTTACCGATAGTTTAGAGACAAGGTGATCAATTTAACTGTGTGTTTGTTACGCGATATCTCGATTAAAAATGAACCAAATTTGATGGTTATTTTTCTAAAGGTACCAATTTCATAATAATTCCGAGTTGGCCTACACTTATTTGAAAACGATCCGATCAGAGGTTTTTAAATTATACTTAATCGATTAAAGTACATTACTGATAACGATGTCAACTTAGATAAAATTCACAGATTACCAGCTGTTGCCTGCGGCTGCGCCCACGTTTGCACAGGAACCCGTTGTGCCATAGGGATTAAAAGCAGCCTATATGTTAAACCCGGGGGGCTATTACGTATCTGTTTAGTGATAATCACTGATTAAAGTGTACATCAAATAGCTGTCAAATGACATGTTTTGTATTTGCTATCTCCATTGTATTTCTGTTGGTGACAGGAGATAGCAAATATAAAATACGTCATTTGACAGCTATTTGATATACACTTTACCCAGTGATCATCACTATATAGATTCAGTATCTACTGAATCAGCCCCGCAGGTATCTGTATTCCAAATTTCATTCAAATCCATTCAGCCATTCGAGCGTGAAAGAGTAACAAACATCCATACAAACACCCACAAACTCTCGCATTTATAATATTAGTAGAATTAAAAACTACTAGTCAGATCATGGTCAAATTTTTGTGGGACTATCTCAGAATTATTATCTGTTTGTCAAAAAAGAATTGTGAAATCGCGATGTAGTAATGTTGATCATGTACTTACTTGTAACTAGTCTTGCACGCGTCTGGTTTTCAGGGATTTGATTAAACTCTTATCCGAAAACATCTAACAATTAATACATCCCGGAAACTTGATTAAATACTTGTGAAATATTTTTTTACTTAGGTAATTATTTATATATTATCATTTAATCTTTAAAAATGTTAGACTGTGTTTATTATTTACTTTTATTTTCAGCATATATACTAGTTAAAATGTACTTAGATAAGTTCAGCAGTCTTGCTTATACAGTATATTACTATAGCTGCTTCAACAAATTTATGTATTCATTTATACATCATTATTCAGGCTTTAAAAAAATTCAACTATGTAAATTATTCACTGTTATTAACATATATTAACATAATATAGGGTAGGGTAAATTCCAAATGCTAAATTATATACTTTCTAGGTATATAATAGATAACCCACTTACTTCGTTCCTCTTATTTATTATCAAACCATCTTGAACCCCTAGAAGTATATACGGTCCTTCCAAAATAGGTGTTGAGATTTTAAGACAATTTTGAATATGAAGGATATCGTAATAATTGGTTTAGAAAGTGTTTAGCATCATTCTCCTGTGGTCAAGCAGTCTGGCGTCGGACTTGACTTCTTAAGGTCACGGGTTCGATGCCCAGGTCGGACAACGAAAAAAATAGAAATTATGCATTTTCAATTTTCTAATAAAATGACATTGCCCGGATTGGATATGTGCTTAGTTGGCAATAGGATTATCACCTATCACATTGTGGAATTAAGTGTCTTCAGCTAGTCGTAGGTGCACTGGTTGTACCTCTGCTTTACTCTTCGGGGATATGAGCATGATGATACTTTTTTATCACCATATATCTTAGTCAAATGACAAAACTTGTCATGATATTGAAAACAAAAACTTAATTGAATATCATTATTTTTAGGGTTACCCATAGGGTAGAAACGGAAACCCTATCACTAAGCCTCCGCTGTCCGTCTGTCTGTCTCCTGGCTGTATCTCATAACCGTTATAGATAAAAAGCTGAAATGTTCACATTTGATGTGTTACCGTTGTCGCTCTAACAACAGATACTAAAAATTTTAAAAAATATATACCCTATACAACAAACGTGTTTTTTCGTACTTTTTGGCTCAATATTAAAAACGGTAACAAATAGACGGTTCAAATTTTCACAAAATATTTAATTGTACATTACCCTTTAAAATAAATAATAAAATAAAAATAAAGTAAATATGAAAGGGGGCTCCCATACAACAAACGTGATTTTCTATTTTAGATGATAGTACGGAACCCTTCGTGCGCGAGTTCGACTCGCCCTTGGTCGGTTTTTATGTAATTATAGTTTATTATATGTACTCAACAGTGAACACTGTTTAAAACTTGGATACCTATTTTGAAATTACCTTACATATTATAATTTTTTGATTTTGTTTTTAGCGCTTCTTCTGATTGGTTAGGGTTGGATACTGTGGGAGTCTACGGTAGATAGGGTTCAAATTAATATTTATTTAAAATTGTTTGTGAAGCTATGAAGCTTATTATTTTTTAAGCTTACTAAATCCAAATAAACACTGTAAAAAAATAAAATGTATTAGATAAATAATAAATTTATTTAAATTTTAATTTAAAAAAATGCACACAATAGTGTTGGTATTAATAGGAAGTTTAAATATTCATAGTCATTGTATATAAATCAAAGAAATAAATTTTATTTCAAAAACTTTCTGTCGCCTCTGTGGTCTAGCGGTCCGGGTGTTGGACTTGACTGCATGAAGTCCCGGGTTCGAATCCAACAAAAGAAAATTGGATTTTTCCAATTTTCTAATTTAAAAAAATGTTGGTCGGGATTGGAAATGTGCCCGGTTGGCGATAGGATTGCCACCTATCACATTGTGGGACTTAGTGTCTTCGGCTGGTCGTGGGTGCCCTGGTTGTGCCTCTGCCTACCTATTCAGGGATATGGGCGTGAAGTTACTTTTTTTTCAAAAACTTTCCACCACGTGGTCTGTTACTTTATTATAAAAAAAATAAAGTGCAGTATCAAGCATAAATAATGGATACGTATTGAGAGTGACAGGTTATAATTGACTAGATGTCATACATACACAATACATAATTTTACATTAGCTTATAATGACATCGTTTTGCATAAATTACAAAATCATACTGACGGTTGTTGAATATATATATAATTAATAATTATCGTTGAAAGTTTTTAATTGGGATCTACAGCATTGGTTTTCTTACATTTTTAATTAAGTATTTAATTTTAAATGTTAATTAATTTTGTTGTGTCTATCTATTGAACGATTGACATTAACAAATGGGATCTTATGAAACTAAATACCCTTTTTCAAAATTTATAAAAAATGTAACCCGCATATTTCTTAGAAAAAATAAGTTTCTATTCTCCCCTTGTTGGATGATTGGATTGGATTGCAGAATAACCATCTGCCTTTCTGCCCGGCAGCTCGTAAAAGACGAGCATAGGTTAACCGTCACCAACACTGTGACATCTGACTAAGTGAACCCAGATTGTTACCACCGCCTTACCTGTTTCTGGCGCCGTAACGCCAATGTTTGCCGTTGCCGTATTCCTGTTCGGAGGATAAGGTAGCCGGTAAACATACATTTGCTCAAGGTCTAATATCCCGACTTAACATCGCGACGCGCCAGTACCACCTTTGGTGTTTCTAGGCGGCGTGAATTTCAAATTAGATGTTCAAATATCTACCCCTAACTTTAATCGAAATTTAACTTAGAGGTTAGTCGTTTCCACTAAACGTAAACACTATCTATGAATACAATTAGTATAATTAATAGTGTATAATGTTTTCTACTTGAGACTACAACCTTGACGAGATAAATAAATTAAATAAATATATATACTACCATTTAACTTCGAAGTACAAATTGTCTATGACACATAAAATACATAAAAATATTGGTTTATTCGTATAAAGTGCTGTTCTGCAAACTCATTCCGTCCCAGCACCTTAACTATTCCTGCCGCCATAATTGCAGTTTGTTACTGTCATGTTCCGATAGGTAGGAGGAGCAAGCAGACTTAAGTTAATATCTAACACACAAGTTACAGTACAATAACGCCCCTCTAACAGATATGGTGTTTGCAGGCCACGGTCACAGTACACATGTAAAACAGTATGGAAACTACTTACAAACAAAATGTAAGCATCGAAGATACCAGAATACCGCGGGGTTTTTGCAGCAGCAAGTGCAGATTAGGAGGCTCAGGTCAGGTCAATGCCCTTATTTAAATTCAATTTCAACATTATCTTTATTTCACGCTAACCAACAGGAGGTACTTGTGACGCGTTTATATAATATAAATCTACCACCGGATCGGAACACAGCCTCGCACTAAGAAGATCCGGCAACAAACTCAGCGGGCTTGCTTGTTTGAATGCTATCTACAAACGTTTGGAAACGTTTCAATGCTGTTCATTTTTGTACTGTGCCATGGTTGTATCGTTCTATCTTATCCCATGGAAAAATACCTGAATAATGAATTAAATTTTGTTGTGACCCTGATCCACATCCAACTATCTCTGTCATACATTTTTTTTATTAAGACCTGGCTGCGTCCTTAATGATAAACAATATGGAAAGTTATAGCTCTTTAACTGCGACTACGTCAGCTGAAAATACGGACACGAACCCAAGCCTCGCGGTTTGTCGGTGAAGTTAGGCTCGTACGCTAGCTACTCAACCAACGAGGCGGTCAGGAATGCTCTGAAACCAACGTGCTTGCATGTAAAGAATTACTAACGTGGAGTTAGATAGGCAGGTCTGACACGTAATACGCTCTGACTGCAGCATAAAGGACTTTGGCATGAAGATATGTGTATGTAACATCCTTAGCACAGAATAATTTGCATAGTTTTGGACTAGGTTAATTGGTCAATTATTCTAATACATAGAAATACTTAAATAGATACCATAATATATTTAATAAATACTTAGACTCCGAAATGCAGACATCTAAATATACATCGTCCAAATGCCTGACCTCTATATATCGCGAATCGAACCAAAACCTCGCGTTCGATGGAGATAGGCGTGTACTATTATTTAAATTATGCGCTTCGCTTTACATTTTCATTCTTTTTACACTTTATAATTTTATTTTTAAATTGGCTGACCTAATCTAACTTTAAGCGAAATGATTAATTATGTGTAATACCAACTCTCTATAGATCTTTATAATACATTCGGATTTCCGAAGCTTGACGAATATAGCCGAAGCACACAATTTAAATAGTACTACTGTAAGCTAACCACTCAGCCAATGAGGTGTTCACGTCTGTATTATGTTATGGACGCCTGACTATAACGTGTCAATCAGGAAGACAATAACTATTATAATTAAAACTTTGGCGGAAGTGTAACACAATCAATATCTATCTATAGCTATCAAAATCTCTTGACCTTGAGACTACCAATCTTAAAACATGGCAGCTATATGGTCTGTTGCCATCCTGTTATTTCTGTCATTTCCAGGTGCATTTTATTTCATTTCACGAGTTCCACTTTTAAACCGACTTCAAAAAAAATTAAGAACATGCAACCGTTTTTTATATTTTTTGTATATAACACGATAAACTCGGTGAATTCAAACCGAATTTGATAATTATTCATTAGTTCTATACAAATTTTATCATAATCTAAGTAGTTTTTTAGTTATAGTATATACTATTTTTAACCGGCTTCAAAAAGGAGGAACTTTTCAATTCGACTGCATGTTTTTTGATTTATATTGATTTAATGCAATTTATTGAAAAAGCGATTTCAATGTTTTTTTTTAAAAAAGCAAGGTCATGATCCTAAGGTAGTCACACTAATTTCATCATGACCCCACTGGCAGGTAATTTTTCAATTATACATGATACTTGACGATTAACAAAAAAATATTTTACTAGCCGCCTGTTCCGGCTTCGCTTGGATGGTAATTTTTTTGGTGATAAATTGAGACATAAGCTATCCTATCTTTCAAGTTGGATTAAACTGCACACGCGTGAAATTTGAAAACGAATACTGTCCCTGATGAACATAGGCTACTTTTTAAAGCAGGACTATACTTATTCCTACAGGACAACGGGTAATAGGACACCGTTTCGTAAAAATGCTCCTTCCGTACTTACCTATTTCACATACTTAACTTCTAAATGTTTAACAGATTTGAAATTTGAAATGGATATTTCGACAGTTTTCTGTATGGTTTCAAAATACAATTGGACCCGTTAAATGGAGCTGCTGTCGGTATATCATCTACACTATAATGTTAAAGAGGAAAGATTTGATTGTGTGTTTGTTTGTATTTAATAGGCTCCGAAACTACCGGACCGATTTGAAAAAAACATTTTACCATTAGAAGCACTCATTATTGCTGATGCACTATGAAAAATGAGAAATTTGTCCCCCCGTGCAAAGCCTGGACGGGCTGCTAGTATACAGTCTATATGCAGTAGTGTGGACAGTGCGTCATGAGCAATCGACTGTGCGAATCTCTCCTATTGTAATATTTTATTTTATCATTATGACATATTGAGTTCCTATCACAATCTGTTATTTTTTGCATATTACTTTTCCAAAATAATGTCGATGTTTCACATCTGCCAAGCGTCCAGTGACGGCTCACATTTTTTTAAATTATTAAGTATAACTCAAAACTTCGAGAAGGACGTTGATACGGTATATGTAGAATGGAATTCAAAAGCTTGGAATCATTACTTAACTTAAAAAATATGGAAACTCAACGTGGTAATGATATAATTGGATCGCAGTTTCATTGCGATTAAATTATATTTCAAGCTATTATTTATTAACTTACACCGTACTACGTTTGCGGGTAGAATATTGCAACTTAATTTTAAAGTTTTTAAGCTATCCGCAACCGATTGAACTGGTTTTTTACATGCACATTTGACAGTTAAATGTTATTACATAATGCAGCTGATATAATGAAGAAGGTGTAAGGTGATCTTTCCGGTGTTGGTCCGGGCTTATTTGCAGAATAGACCATCCGCCTTCTTGCCAAGCAGCTCGTAAAAGGCGAGCATAGGCTTACCGTCACTAACACCTTGACGTCTGACTAGGTGGTAGAGTTTGGCAGCGACACGCCTAGATTGGTAACACCGCCTTATCTATTCCCGCCGCCATAACGTCAGTGCTTGCCGTTGACGTGTTCTAGTGTAGAGGGTAAGGTAGCCGGTAAACTTAATTTTGCTTGAGGCCTAACATCCTGGCCTTAGATTGGCAACGCAACATTACTACCTTTTTTGTCTCTAGGCGGCGTAAATTCACTAAATCCGCCTGCTTGTTTGCCTTCCAATATCATAAAAAAATCCTCAACCGATTGAACTAGTTTTTTACATGTACAATTAACATGACAATGAAATTTTATTATGATGATATCTCCATATAAAAACAAATTAGAGACGTAATTATCATGTCAGTAGACATTGTGTCATTTCGGTGAATACCTTTCATTTCTGTGGACTCACAAAAAAAAACACATTTAACAAAGTTTTGAAGACGCATAAAATATAAATAAGGCTAAAGTTTGAATTATTACTAAGTATATATACTCCTATACCATCGTTAACAAAATAATCCGCCGAAATGATAAATAAAAGTTACCTAAAGTACCTCTTCTTGAAAGTTACCTAAAAGCCAAAAGCTGGTAAAAATGTTTGTCAACTCCTGACCAAGTTCCTCGTATTTATTAATTGTTGCCATGTTTATCACATGAAACTCTAAATTATATTGGACGTCCTTTTTGTTGTGGGATGTAATATTGTCAAAGCATAATTTGCTGTGGAGCAACAGAAAGTTTTGCTAATTAACATTGTTTCCAAGGAGAACTTTGTCACCAAAGGATCCGGCATTCATTGGGTTATTTACTAAACTGGACTATAATCTCATCGTTGAATTTTTTTAAATGATATTTTTAGAAGAACCAAACTTATTTAAACTAGCTGATGCCCGTGACTCGTCATAACTGATTAGAATTAATAATTTTGCATGAAAAATCAACAAACAAGCAATCAAAAATGTTAATAAATCTTGTTAAACAGAAGCAATAGCTGTTTAAGAAAAATATGTCATGTACAAGTTTGGTTTTGTTTTAACTAGATTAAGTACATATTTTATAATTAAATTGAGTTGGTACAGACATCTATATATTAATACGTGATGCCAAAACTTTGGACCCTTTTTTACGAAAATTGCACGAACGGAGGAGTATGACATTTGGCACACTTATAGTTTATCTGTAGAAGAAGTGCAGAACGCTAATATTTTATCAATAATGATGCGTATTAAGTACATTAAATCAATAAATAAAACTTTATCCACACTACCATGCATTAGACACACACAAACAAATATATTGATGACGACGATAAAAGATCATAGATGGCGCACTAACTATTCAGGAAACAAAATAGTTGGTGTTGAGAAATGAAGATGGCGTTCTTATCAATAAGATATTAAAATTTATTATGGTCGAATTTCGACCAATGGGCGACCACTAGTTTAAATAATTTGATATAACTAACCCTAACATCTAATTATGATATTTTTTTCACGTACAATGCAAAAAGCGAGGACAGCTACCTAGCCCTGTCATCTATGCCTCTATAGGCCACGGTTGTCTTTTACTATCAGGAGCCCCATTTTTGACTGACAACAGAAAGGGGAGTTTATCATTACGGTATATTTATTAATGTTTTTTGTATGTTTTTTACCGAAATAATAATAAACCGATTTTAACGTTTTGTTTTTGGAAAAGATGGTCATGATCACAAGATGATCCCCTACTAATTTTAACATGATCCGACCAGTGGCTTTTGACTTATAATTAATAATACATACATTTTTTTGTGTTAACGACATCATCATTAATGATGTCAACATCAATCTTTAAATCTTGTATCTTTAATCTTTGAATTTATATTGCGCTTTGATAATAGTATAAGGCAAAACATGGAAGGAATATGGAAAACGGAATGTAAGGAAAGGAGCTGTAGAGAGTCCTCTACAGCTCCTTTTTTACATGTATAAACTGTATTGTATTGTATAATATTCTAATGCTAGCGTTCTTCAACCCGTAATCATTGAAATAAAATATACATACACAATACTCGTAATGTTACTGACGGAAGTGGATTGGTAATATTGCAATAGATCTTGTAAAAGAGCGAAGTTTAAGAACTCTTATTGGCTCTTAGTTTATTTTATATGATGCTTATACATTTACAAATCTCAAACCGTTCCGAAGACTACTAAAACTTGATGTAATGTTAACAATTTGCCATCTGTCATTAAAAAATATGTATGGCACTCGGAGACTGCAGCGGAAAAGCTATTGCATAAGCAAGCATGAGTCACAAAATTGCGGGCGAAGAGACGGATAACGCATGCGCAGTAACGCCGATACAATCATTGTCACCTAGAGGCGAGTTGGTGAACTAAAGAAACAAGCGTGATCAAAAAATTGTTAAAAGTTCTGCTATTCATCGATACATGGCAAAACTAAAAAGTTTCACCGCTGTGTAGATCGGAGTGGGGGGGAGGGGGTTACGTTACGGAATTTCTGGATTCGGTTCCCACGCTCAAGGCCCGCGATAGAGAAAGTTTCGCATTTTAACATTGTTTCCCGTCAGAACTTTGTCACTAAAAGATCAATCCATTGGACTATGATATTGCAAGTTTTGTTTAACACATCAGATTTGTATCTATGTATATTTTATTACGTGTTTATGTATACTTCACTAGCTCTTTGTCCCGCGTCTTTGTCTGCGCAGAATAGCAGCATTAAAATTTTCATCCACTATTTCTAACACTAATTTATTTTTTATAAAGAAAAACCTATGTTTTAACTTGCATCTTTGAGCTATACGCATATCAAATTTCATCCAAATCAGTTCAGTGGCTTAGCCGTGAAAGAGCAACAGACAGACAGGAGTTCTTAATATTGGATTTGTATTATGAAATGGTTTTAAGAAGTAGTCGTATGAATGTTTTTTTTTAAATTTAAGTGTTTTTAAAGCATTTATTTCGAAAATGTTAACAAAAATATGTTCTTATCTATCTTTTGCGTCATTTTTGCAGTTTTACAGTGTAGAAATAATTATAAAATGCATGCATAAGCTTTTTCCTTAACTGCTCAAAGATATCACCTAGCTTTTATTTCTTTGTCTCACGCAATGTCTGTCTGGCAGAGGTTCTTCTTTGGGTTCCAATTAATTTAGGATTGAAAAAAACTAGTGTACATAATAGGGCGTATTTTTTTTAATCAGCGAACAAGCATACAGGTCTCCTGATGGTAAGAGAGAAACGTTTCTTCATCACCATCACCACAGATTTGTCAGAAAGTTAGACCTATTGTACAAGTCTACCGGCTACTCTACCCTCCAGACCAGAACATAACCGCGGCAGGCATAAGCAAGTAAGTGGATCTGTACTCGGGTAAGTTGCTGCACAGCACTCGAAGACTCGAAGACTAGACACCTATTTATCCTATGCTCGCCTCTTACGAGCTTCCTGACTGAGAGGTAGATGGCCTGTTCCACTCAGTGGATCCAGGCCAATATGAAAGAAAATACACACTAGTAATGTTTAATTTAAACTTTTTACTTAATTACTGCTGCTCTCGCAAACTTCGTCTGCCAGAGTCAGTTTCTGTTTGTATGGGAAAATAATTTTCCTGGTTTCCTTGCAGTCGAATGGGTTAAAAAGTATCCTATGCCCGTCTATTGGTTTTAACCAACCTCTTTGTAAATTTTAAGCAAAATTGATTTAGCTGTTCTTGAGTTACAAATAGTGTAACTAATACGACTTTCTTTTGTATATATCTTTTTGTATATTCTTTTAGCGACGCATTGATTTTCTGGACGTATTGGTCCTCGGCAAAAATATGGTAATTATTCATTCATTCATTTATACGACATTTCAAACAGAATTTTGTAGTCAATTCTAACCAAAGTCGCTGGAATTTTGCAATTACGTTCTAATTCCAATGGTGACGCGTAATTAGCTTCAATGAACCGAAAATCTACTTTTAATTTATTAAGAAATCAGTTTTGCCTAGTTGTGTATCCAACTCCCTATACAACTCTATATAGTTGACATTACCATATGCTTATTGTCTCTGTGGTTCAGCGGTCCGATGTTGGGTTTGACTTCATGAAGTCCCGGGTTCGATTCCAAGGCCGGGCTACAAAAAAGTATTCTTTATATAAAATTTATAATATATAATGTAATATGTGTTTAAAAAACGAAGTTTACCTGAGATTGATTTTGTGCCCGGTTGGCGATAGACGCTTTTGCCTCCCTTTTACAGGAATGCGGACGTGAAGATACTTTTAAGTAATTTAAAAAAGTCAATCAAAACTAACTAAAGGAACACAGTATTGTGAGAAAAGAAAGAAGAAACGTGGTTTTTTTCAAAATTATTAAATTTTGGTGGTATTTTTAAATGAGGTTTTGTCAACTCCTATATTTAAAACATATTGAACCGGATAATGGGATCCCAGAGAAATCGAAGAACTTAATTTTTGTATTACTTATTGAAGTCGAAGTCTGTTACTTGTACGTTTAATTTTTGTATTACTTATTGAAATCGAAGTCTGTTACTTGTACGTTTAATTTTTGTATTACTTATTGAAGTCGAAGTCTGTTACTTGTACGTTTAATTCTTGTATTACTTATTGAAATCGAAGTCGGTTACTTGTACGTTTATTGAGCTTACATGATTAACAATTTTGTTAAGTTAAAGTGCATAATTAAAGTATTCATAAAGAAATTAGTGTCTCCTGTATTCATCCTTCATATAAATCAACGAACACGAGCTTACACACGTGCGTCGAGTCTGGTATACACTTGGTACAATTTGTGGTACACATTATTCAAGGTTGTACCGATTTACAAGGTGTCTAGGTAATAAAAGTATACTGAGCTTTGCAAATTATCGGACGTAGGTATGTTACGGACGTGACCTTGAACGTTCGTACGTCCGAAAGATATCTGGAGAGCTGAATTAACTCTAAATTAAGTACTGTACTTGAAAGAATAGTTTGTAATGTATCATACAAATTCATACCTAGTATTATAAATACATAATAGTTTAATCGAAAGTCTGTCTATCTGTGTCTCTTTAATGGCTAAACCACTAAACCGATTTTGATGAAATTTGTTATGTTAACTAAAACTAGCCCATTGAGTTACTTTCGCCGGATCTTCTCGATAGGCCGTAATTCGGATTACCGTAGCCTCGTCAGGGTAGAAAAGTAAAGATTCTATAAAAACGATTAAGAATCTGGGGCAAGATATTTGAAATAAAATCTATATTCATATCAAATATCATCAAAATCGCTCCAGCCGCTTAGCCGTAAAAGCACTATAGACTATCGCATGTAATAAGAATAAATTTAATTTAAAATTAAGTAAGCATTAAAGAGGTAATAAAGATTCAAATGTTTATTACCTACTTATTACCTCATTTATATTGAATATTAATATGTATCTGCATGATTTTCATAATCTGCGATAAGTTACGAGTATGTTAATTTCCGTCTCGTCGTCTTTGAAATTGACACTGACCTGAAACGATTATAAATTATAAACACGTGACTTTTATAAAATATATGGGGTCAATATCGCGAACATTTTAGACATTATATAACCCCGTGCATATTTTTGAAGATCGTTAAACCCGTACGTCATAAATGGAAATGTTTATCTTTTACCAGAAATGTTTTTGATATATATTTTTATTTCAAGGACCGTCTTATTGACGGTAGAGTAATATATATAGGTAGAGTAAACGCCTGACTAACTAATCACGAGGCTCGGGTTCGATTCCCGACAAAGGCAGGCATTTAGATGTCTGCTTTGCTTTGCTATGTTTATTTAAATTGTGCTGGTGTCGAATTAAGCATTTCTACGTCTTAGTATGTATGGAGGACCTAGGTTAACTTCCACGATCAAATTGCTCGAGTGTTATCCAAACGTGGTGTCATGAGTCACCGAAAACGACGTGTTTGTATGAAAAGTATAATGAATGTGGATGTAGCAAGGCAGGTTTGCCAGGACCGTGAGGTTTAGCAATCGATACTCTCTGCCTACCCCTTAAGAGACTTGGTGTGAAGATACGTAAGTATGTATGTATGTCAGTATCGTTGACTAACACCCATAATACAAGCAAAGAACATGCTTACTTTAGGGTTTGATTAAATTTTTGTAATGTGTCCAAGGATAAAAATTTTGTATCTTTTTTATAATAAGGCACCGAACAAATACACTTTTCAAATGGTAAAAGACACATTACAAATATGAAACAGTATGGAAACTAAGGCTAAATTGTTCACCTATCCATTACATACCGTTGAAGCAAAAGGCCTATTTTATTTTAGCATTTACTGTTCTCAAGTGATCAATCAATCGAATGGCAATTGCATTGTTTATAAATAATACAAATAGGTAATGTCATGGCATCAGCTAATCAATGGTAATGAATAATCACCTAATCAATGATGAATACGCTCGTGGTTTAAGAAAGATCGAAAACAAATAATAACAACAATGTAAGATTTTTAAAATAACAAAAGAAGGCGTTACTTTGTAAAAATCCATACTTAAAACCAAATAAAAATATGTTTTTTTTGAAATTTCCCAATGTAAGAATGTATTCTTATTATAGCGCGATAAAACAGGAAAGACAGTGCGTCAGAAAACAGTAAAGAAACACCAATAATACACACATTACTAAAATCTCAAGATTTTAATATATTATTATTGTTGATGCTAATAAAACAGTTTAGTAACGTGTGAGTGTGTGTGTTCTATGGAGCTGGATGCATTTGAAGTATTTGCCTTCTGGTAAGTCCAATTCGTTCATTACGCACTGTCTTTCCTATTTTGTAGCTCTATAATACGTATTCATTTTTTGCTTAGATTTCTAACCATTTTATTTGGATTTATAAGCGTTGTACTTTTCCAAAATATACTTATATTTAACACTTTTATTTACACAACAAACTAATATTTAACACTTTTAACCCCAAACAAAAAAAGGTGTGTAACAAGTTCCCTGTCTCTCCGTGGCATAACAAATTTTGAACGCACGGACAGATTTTAATTCGATTTTTTTCGTTTTAAAACTGACTTGAGCGAGATGGTTAAAAATAAAAATAAAAAATTTACACCGTGCTTGCCAACACATGGAGCTTGGCGTGAATGTATGTATATCCAGTAAAGTATTGTAGAGCAATCAGCCATTCTGTTTATACAGTAATCCCTCCACTGATGAGGACGCGTTAATTAATGCTATAACATATTTAAAACAGAATAATTTGACAGGTATAGTCGTGTAGTGAAGTCGTAAAAAGTACTAGGAACAATTTAGCCATTCAAAGAAAGTATGTGACAAAATATTTAATACATACTAATTTTACCCGAGGGTGATGAGAGGGTAAAAATGTTCAGCAAAACCCCGTTCGATACTCTACAAGTAACTTAGCTAAGAACCATCTCGAGCACGTCAGCTTTCAAACAAAAAAAAACGCATCGAAATCTTTCCATCCGCTGATCAGCATCCGCTGACACACACACGTCAAATCTATTGATCGTGTCAAACCTTGGACAAAACATGTTTTTAATGTAGCAAAGATCGATCAAGTCAGCTTTTAAACAAAACAAACCAAATCGAAACCGGCCCATACATTTGGAAGACATGATTCCACAGACAGACACACTCGCGCAGATAACTCAAAGTTATAACACCCCATTTCTGCTGGCGTGAAAAAGACAGATTTTTATAGATGGTCTTGCAATTAATTCATCAGTAGTGAAAAGGATAAACTGAGGAATCTCCACACAATAAGGTCCGCAAATTGACTGCTATCTGAATCCAGTCTATGATCTCCTGGAATAGGTCTCTGGTCCAAGAATGCAAGTAGAATATCTTTAGGTGTTTGACGAGAGTCTTCGCTATTAGACCATTTTCTGATACAACTATTGGGACAGTTGTTGAGTCAACATCGCATATGTCGGTAACCTTGTGAACTAATTTTGCGTATCTTGACTTTTTTTCTGCTTGTGCTTTCACGAGGTTATCGTCACACGGAACCGTGACATTAACAAAAAATATATATTTGTTTTTCAACCGACGAAAAAGGAGGTTCTCAATTCGCCTGCATGTTGTTTTTTTTTGTATGTATCTTACGCGATTATTCCGGTGTTTGTGGACGGATTTTCAAAATTGTTTTTTTAATATACTCCCGCGGTAGTCCCGTTATAATTTGGTCTAGGTCTACATTAGCATTAATGAGAAAACCACATATGTTCCAAATTTGAAGTCGGTTTTTTGCAGTTTTACTGCGTTTAAATTATTTATTGTTATAGATAATTTTTGTATCGTATTTGTTACTTTATTTTCATGTTATTTATATTTTCTTTATTTTTAATGAAAAAAACTGGGCTGATTGAATAAGTATCCGGTTCTTTCTTTCTTTAGGTTTTGACCTTCAGGATAGTATTTTGCCATTAGTCAAGTAGAAATTTGCATTACATTTTATATCAATTTTAATTAGTCATCAGTCATAAGTTGTCAGTCAAACTCATGTCAGGCTCTTGGGTTAAACGGTGGCCTCATGTAATGAGGTTTGGCGTCAACGAGGAATATATGATACGCTAATTTCTTCATTATTATTTTATTTGTGCACTTTCACTGAACAAAATTGTACAAAATGCCACCAAAATTTACTAACTTTACTCAAAATCAACACGAAATTTAATATTAAGAAATAATTCAAATCGATGGCGGCAAAATTCAAGTATCCGGTTAGCAATAGATTGGCGCGTTTTTTTTAAATGAAGAGAACATTGCTCGGGGTCGAATAAGTATCCAGTAACCAATAGATTTGCCATCTATCGCAATATGGGTCTTTTGTGTTGGGCAAGACGTGGGTGCCCAATTTGTGCCTCTCTTTGAGGATGTAGGCGTAAAGCTACTTAAGATCATTTTTTAGCAATAATAGACAAATGTAGCTTCTACGTTTTACCTTGATTCAAGTTTCTTTTGATCTCCAAAAAAATAGATTCGACGAATCAGCAATTACTACCTAATAATAATATCTTTTTTGGGGGATCAAAATAAATTAGAGACGTATCCTAATTTATTTAGATCCCCCAAAAAAAGATTCGACAAATCAGCAACCAAGAATGTATGCATATTTTGTCCTAAAGTAAGTTCTCACTATTTCCAGACAACTTAAGTTTGAAGTATAAAAACTTTAATTCCTATAGCTTTGCAATACATTAACTAATAAAATAATTAACATTAATTAATACAATAACTATCACAATATTTTACGATTAAAATATCTCATATTTTCTGTCGCTTCTATGAGACCAAAATGCCTGTGTTTTTTTTTTTGCACGAGGTTCGTCGTCTTGAAGATATATATAGGTATCTTCACGCCCATTTCTCCGAAGAGGTTGGCAGAGGCACATCCAGGGTACCCACGACTAGCCGAAGACACTAAGTCCCACAATATGATAGGTGGAAGCCTATCGCCAATCGGGCTCATATCCTATCCCGGGCAACATTTTTTTATTACAAAATTGGAAAACTCAATTTTCGTTTTGTTGCCCGGCCCGGGATTCGAACCCGAGACCTCATGCAGTGAAATCCAACAGCTGAACCGCTGGACCACAGAGGCGTATATGTACGTGTATATTTATGTATGTATGTATGTATGTATGTATGTATGTATGTATGTATGTATGTATGTATGTATGTATGTATGTATGTATGTATGTATCTATGTATTTATGTATTTACGTATTTATGTATTTATGTATGTATGTATGTATGTATGTATGTATGTATGTATTTATGTATTTACGTATTTATGTATTTATGTATGTATGTATGTATGTATATATGTATGTATGTGTATGTATTAAAACTAAAATTCGTCTAATAGACTTCGGATATCACATTTAATTTATTCTACTCACCTTGTTTTGTTATTGTTTACAAATTGCATTTTATTTAAACAGCAAATTTAAATGAGATCTCTTAAGATGTTGCATTTATTTATAAACCGGTTACCTATTTCATTGTTGTTATATAATTTTACGTCCTCGTATGGGTCAAGAACATCTGGTTGGTTTATATATATATATTATCCAGTTTAAAAACCAAAATACGATTGTAATTGTAACCAAGAAATGTGAACTTAAAACCAGTCACCAAGTTGTAGAGTTATAAATAGATTTTAAAGAAATCCAGTTGTTTCGCTTTCTGATTGCAACATCAAAATAATTCGATGAAAACAATTTAAATTGCACATAATACACATAGCTGTACTAAACATTACAAGGCTCAGATTCTATTACCCACATAGGTCAAATACTTGTAATGTAAAAAACCTCTAGGTTGTGTGTCATTGCTAAAAGAGACTGAACTAAGAAACGCTAGCTGTGTGAAAAAAAACATAAATGAAGATAACCAAACGCCACTAGGACACACATTGCTAATAGAGACTGAACTAAGAAACGCTAGCTGTGTGAAAAAAAAAACATAAATGAAGATAACCAAACGCCACTAGGACACACATTGCTAATAGAGACTGAACTAAGAAACGCTAGCTGTGTGAAAAAAACATAAATGAAGATAACCAATACGCTACTAGGACACACATTGCTAAAAGAGACTGAACTAAACAACGCTAGCTATATGAGAAAAGACACATATGAAGATAGCCAATACGCCACTAGGACACACTTTGCTAATAGAGACCGATTTATGAAACACAGCTTGGTGTGTCTAACAATGAAACTTAAGTGAAGCCTACTAAACATAAGCCTACTAAGCTACTAGACATACTGGACATACACTGCTAAAAGAGACTAATCTATAAATCACTGTCTGGGTTTCGATACAAGACTTAAGTAAGCAAGTGAAGATAGCTATTAAAACACTAACGGCCAATGTTAATAATGTATCTCAATCTAATGGATTTCAAGCAATCTAGATAGCTGCGTATCCGGCGGCCTATCCCATACCTAATTGCCATATTTATCCTGTCCACAGATATGTTTTTGGCAAGCGATAACATAAAAATGGATCAAAATATCAATCTTGGACAGCAAGTTTTGGATTAGGATTGATTATTAATCAATATTTAATACGGCCAATGCCGTATGACACACGCAGCTAAAATGAAGATAAACGAAAAGCTGACTTGGTGTCGAATTCAAGATATAAGTATGTGAAAATATTCATATTTTTAACCAAAGAAACACTTGTACTATTTTACGTATCACTTATAATATATTACTTTGTAAATAGCCTACCGGTTTCGCTTATACAGCATCATCAATGGTATAACTAAGTTTTGGTTTGGTTAAAAATATGAATATTTGGAAGTTTTACCAAGCGCCGACGATGGAAGTTATCAAATATATGTGAAAATAGCCGCTAAGCTAGACACAAGCTACTAAAAGAGGCTGATCTGAGAAACACTGGCTGGGTGTCGGCAAAAGATATCTAAATAAAGATAGCCGTTATGTCACTAGGGCAGACACTGCTAAAAGAGACTGATTTGAGAAACTCTTGCATAGACTTAATGCGAATAGAAACCTGGATTCATGCTTGAAGGATAATCATTAGTGAATGTTACTAGGTCTATGTTTTTATTAAATTCATTTTGGTATTAATATATAGTAGTAGAGGAGCCCACGTGGGAATTCGTGGAGTTACTCAACGTGTCAGAATATGATATGAGGCATACCTTGTACCATCGTCAAACACCTCTATTATGTAATAAATATTTATATTGAAGCGTCCGTTTAGAATAGTCACTATTTTTTTTTGTCTTGAAAGTGTATTCGAGAATGTCAGGTTAAGGTCGACAAGGCAGGTTCATTGCCTGCCAATAATCTAATTTAAATATTGTGATTGTTTAAGCATAACGTAAGTAATATAATACTTCCTTACACCACGCCACGTCACTAGTTAGAAATTTTCAAAAAACAAGTCATCTGACATTGCATCAGCTTGGCTGATTTACATATTATGTCGTCATCGGAGACACATAATATCAATTTCTTGCTCTCTCACGCACACGTGTGATTAAGGGATAGAGATTGTTTCTTTAGCTTTTAGCTTTCTACACCGGGAAAAATGTAAAGGTCATAAGTTCTTTATTTTCTATCACCCAATCGACATCCAATCTAATAGGTCCACGTAACACTGAAGTGACTACTCAATTTAGCAATCTTAGCTCCCCTACTATAATGTTTTCTGTTATAATAATTTATATGCAGTAAAATAGTTATCTAACCCCAGTTTCACAATCATGAATCAGCTCGCATTAAAGTTAGATTAATTAGTATAATTTCTCAAGTTTCATTTGTTTTTTAGTCTACTAATGATTTAATAAATTTAAATGAGTCATTCGAAATTGCACACATTTAATTCAGTCAACCATGACATTAAAATCATTATGGCACTTTGGCCTTCGTTGATGCTGAAGTAGCTTTTATGTTAGGGGTCCTCAAGCGATTCGTATGGCAAATAAGTTATTAACTTCATGCCCGTACCCCTGAAGTCATAGACAGATGTACAAACATGGTAAGCACGATTAGCTGAAGGCCTAAGTCCTTTAAGGTAAAAGGTTACAAACATATTGCCTACAGGGTACTTATTCAATTCAGAGTAAAATTTGGAATCTTAGAACATTTTGACCCTTAAGCGTGATATCGTTGAACGATGCGTAGGTATTGTCCCTTGATCGTATTATCATTGAACGTTTCGTTTTGTCCCTTGAGTATATAATAGTTGAATATTGCGTCTTGTCTCTTGAAAACATTATCAATAAACTTTGCGTATTTTCCCTTAATATACTGATCCTTTATTGCAATATCGTTGAGCGTTACGTAGTATCTCTCAAACATTTTGACCCTTGAGCATAATATCATTGAATAAACATTGCGTAGGTATTATCCTCTTACATAATTATTAATGTGTTAATTATCATTGAACATTACTTATTCTCCCCATAATATAGTGAGCCTTGAGCATAATATCGTTGAACATTGCTTATTGCCCCTTGAACATACTGTCCCGTGAACATAATGACCCCAGAGCGTGTCGTGAGTGTTCTATTTCCTTTTACTGAAATAGTTCAGACATTTTTTATTAATTAACCGAGTTCAAAAAAACGAAGAGGTTCCCAATTCGGCCGTTAAATTTTTTTATGTATGTACACCCATTTCTCCGTGGTTTGTGAACCGATTTACGTAATTATTTTTTTATTTGACGCGGAATAGTTTCCAATTGGTCCTATAAAAATATTATTCAGGTAGGCCCATTAGTTTCAATTTTATGAATTTTTTTTTATTTATTTTCACCTATCCCGATGTTTGTTTTTTTAATTTTAATCATATCAGTAAACTAAAAAATATTAAATAAAAATAACTACGTTAGATAAAACCGACTTCAAATTATAAATTAAAAAATATGAAGATTTACTCCACTCCTCAAATCAGTCTATAATAAATATTATTGCATCAAAAATAAGAAAACAAGACCGCTAAGTTTCTTTCGCCGGATCTTCTTAGTGAGAGGCTGCGATCCGATCCGGTAATAGATTTTAGAGTTATATACACGTCACAATACAATATATCCATTGTATGGTTTATGAGAAATTAACGTTATTTCCTCAATAAGTTAATATATTTTATAGGCCACGGACTCTTCTAAAAAGACTTGAGCATATTCGCTGTCATTTAAAAAAACAGATTTTTATGTCATAAAAAACATGTCATAATACTTTTTACGCTATTGCATAGCTTCTATCGCGGGCCTTGAGCGTGGAGACCGAATCCAGAAACTCCGTTACGAAAATAACCTAACACCCCCCACACTTTTTAGTTTTGCCATCTATCGATGAATAGCAGAACTTTTAATGACTTTTTGATCAAGCTTGGCTCTTTAGTTCAGCAACTCGCCTCTGGGTGCCATTGGTTGTATCGGCGTTACTGCACATGCGTAATCCCCCACTTCGCCCTGCAATCTGGTGACTCATGCCTGCTTATGCAATAGCTTTACCGCGGCAGTCTCCGAGTGCCACACATCTTTTTTTAATACTTTTTCCATAATATTTATCATCGACATTAATCTAAACAAACCGAGTCTAGCGAGGACAGCTAGTTCTCTAATATCTCACATAAACAAAATTAGTTTAAATAAAATGTTTTAAATCGACACATCTTTAATAAGTGTTCGTAATATTGGAGTGATTGATTACAATTTTTTGCTTCCATAATTGAAAGTTGTCGTGAAGTGAGCACGACCTTGCGCTCACTTTAGCGTCACAAAAAAACTGGATCCAAGAACGGATGAACCCTAAACGGATGCAGGGGTGCTGTTATTTAACCGCTTAATTTAAAACTTGTTATTGCCCGCGGTGCTGCATGCGTGGTTCCTAGTCCCACGGGAACATTTTTCCGGAATATTATTGGTTGATTCGAGTCCTATGTGTGTGCCAAATTTCATAAAAATCGGTTCAGCAGTTTTCTCATGAAGGAGTAACAAACAAACAAACATACAAACTCCACATTTATAATATTAGTAGGATAGGATGGTTATAAAAAAAATTATGAAATGGCATCAAAACTTGCTTGTCAAGAGATTAGCGATAAGAGACAAAATAGACGCCAATAGACGCTTTAGACTCCATATTTTTTCTTAATTCTTGTGACTCTGTTACGTTAACTACAGATCCGAACATAATTAAAATTTCACTACTTGACAGGATTGCAACTTAACGCAAAATTCAGTCGTTCATTAATAACAATATAAAAAAAAACGACGGGTTGCATTCCGGGAGTGCCGGCAGAAGTGAAAACTTGAATATTAACGTTGTGCATTTTTGATATTTTTGGAACAATTTTCCACTAATTGCTTTAATTATCAGTATGAAAGTACTACCATTTATGTGGTTGAATACAATATTCATTTATTGCGCTATCGTACACAAACATGACAACACGAACATTCGCGCAAGCGCCCTGCGCCTTCTTACGAATTTTCGATCAGGTCACTTGTCCTTCCGCGAGTTTAGAAGTTTATTCCAAAAAAGTGCGGCTAATGAAGTTTTCACTTCAAAAAATCACAAAAAAATTGTTATACAGGCAAAGCCGACAAGGTTTCTTACAGCACTTTAGTACCGTTATCTAAAATAATAAATGAGGTGTTTTAGAAGTCATGGTGCTACAGCAGCTTCTTACTCGCTCACATGATCACCGATAACTATACTTATATCAAACTTATTTAGTACTAATAGGTGTCTGGCTGTAGATAAACTGTTTTGAGTACCTGGTAGCTCTTTAGTGGCGACCACGAAAAAAACGGGTCGTTACCGACGAGAGCTCTGGTAGCAGAGTGCCGTACAGTAACTTGGGTGAAAAGAGATCCACATTCCCAAAGTATTAATAGGTACTAAATAAGTTAGTAAATGTTTAGTCAAGTCTCAGAAACCGGGCGTGCTTGTATGGACGAAGTGGGTCTGTAAACACACTTGACATTAGATACTCTCTGCCTAAGACACGGACTTGGCGTGAATATATGTATGTATGTATGTTATTTAGTGCAATACGGCCTACGCTACTTTTAGATACCATAACTTTAAAATAGTTATCATTTTAGAAGTTTCAAAATTAATCAATTATTCTACAAATATTATAAACGCAAAAGTTTGTGAAAAATGTTTGTTACTCTTTCACGCACAAACTACATAACGGATTTAGATGAAACTTTACAAGAATATAGTTTACACATCAAAATGAAACATAGCCTATCAACAAAAAATATACTTTAGCACGCGAACGAAGCAGCGAGTAGAAGCTAGTTTAAACATAAAAAGTAGGTATTTGATAATTAAGTACGTTCACCTTTATGAATTCATTTATTTATTCATTAATTACTAGCTGTTGACCCGCGACTTCGTTAATGTAGAAAAATTAATTTGTACAGCAATAAATTTTTCATCTCTAATTATAGATTTGTCTTTTATATAAAAAAGTTGCCTAAGTTTGAACTATATGAGTCTTTAATATAGAAAAGACTATCTGCCGTCCTGTCTGGTAGCTCTAAAGAGGCGAGCAAAGACTGGTCATTACTATGAAGACCACTGGTGATAGAGTGCAGAAACTTGCCCAGGGATCTACTGCCTTATCTATTCCTGCAGCCATAATAACAATGTCATGTTCCGGTCTGGAATGTAGGGTCGATAGACGTGCACAATTGGCCTAACACCCAGCCACAGGACATAGACGCATCTACATCTATGGCGTCTTTAGGCTATTTATCTCTTACTATCAGGGGATCCGCGTGTTTATTGACCCGTGAAATCGTAACAGACAGTTAGACTTTCGCATTTATAATATTGACATGGATTTGTATTAGTAAAAATACCGAAATAATATATATTAAAAAAAATCAAATAAATTATCGCTCTAATCAATGTCTGTCAGATAACAAAGAATAACGGGCCATTAAAATGTGCTGAAAAATAATGTAAAAATAATAATTTTACTGTCGTAAAAAATAACTTGAAAATCCATAAATGTAAAAGTCTATATGTCGGTCTGTCTGTTGCTCTTTCACTTCTAAACTGCTGAACCGATTATGACGAAATTTAATAAGAACATAGCGAAAGATCCGAATTCAAACAAAAGCCATTTCTTTTAAAAGTCAACCTACCTCCAAAGGACTGTAACAGGGGAGGAATACGCAGTACAGTAGTAACTATTCTAAGCTTTTTTTTTTTTTGAATGACTAACTTGTTGCTAATCTTGCGATTTTTACAACTTCACCGAACTTTGTGGGCCGAGCAGAGTGCTCAGCCCGAGACATCATTATTTAG
>NJDC01003777.1:169093-186986 GCA_002245475.1 Calephelis virginiensis
CAAAATTAACTCGGACTTCGCGTTAATAAATTGTAGCCCAAAAGTGACTTTTTCCATCTCCCACGAGAACTCCCTTATGTGTATTCCTTGGAACATAGTACTTACCATCGAAATTTCATTACAATCGATTCGATATGAGCCGCGGCCATAATACAGATAGACAAAAAATCTTTTCTTTCTTCTTTCTTTAGGTTTTGGCCTTCACGTTAGTATTTAGCCATTAGTCAAGTACTAATTTGCATCAAATTTTATTTCAATTTCAATTAATTTTAATTAGTCATCAGTTATAAATCATCAGTAAGTCATGTCAGGCTCTTGGGTAAAACGGTGGCCTTTTTACACAAGCTCATGTAATGAGTTTTGGCGGCAAGGAGGAAATATACGATACGCTAATTTCTTCATGATTATTTCATTTGTGCATTTTCACTGAACAAAGTTGTACAAAATGCCACCAAAATTGACTAATTTCACTCAATATTAACACGAAATTCAATAATTATGAAAAAACTTCGACCATCTTTTCTCTCGATGGCGCCAAAACTCTCAGACAAAAAATCTTGAAATGTGAAAAATGTTTTCTGCTGTCGCCTGCACTTATTTTTAAACGAGTTCAAAAAAGTAGGAGGTTCTCAATTCAGCCGGTATATTTTTTTATGTATGTACACCGATTTCACTGAGGTTTCTGAACCGATTTACGTAATTCTTTTTTAGTTTGATGCGAAATAGTTTCGAATTGGTCCCATAAAAAAAAATAGGTAGGCCCATTACTTTTTATTTTATCAGATTTTTATCTACTTTCACCTATCCCGTTGTCTATTTTTATTAAAGTAAATCAAATCTAGCAAGTAAATGTGATCCACTTAGGTGACTTAATAACAAGGTTACAGACACATCGGCATTTAGCAACATACTATAAGGATATTTATTTATAAGATTATTAAATTAAATCATATCAGCAATAAACTAAAAAGTATTAAATAAAAAAAAATTAACGTTAAAAAAAGATTTAATATTAATTTTATACTACCTTATATTTATATGTGCTATTTACTAATAGGTTTGAAGTTAGTGCTAAACCTTAACTTGTAATTAATTATATTATATGTAAGTATTAAATTAATATTAAATTTTTATTATTTTTTAATGTTTAGTTTTGAAGTCGGTTGTTATTAACGTAGTTATTTTTATAAATATCTTCAATGTATAGAATTGACTCTTGTGGGTAGTATTTCCCGCGGCTTCTAGGACATAATTAAAAGCTCATTTGAGTGGTAGTCGTTATTTTTATAAATATCTCCAATGTATAGAATTGACTCTTCTGTGTAGTATTTCCCGCGGCTTCTAGGACATAATTAAAAGCTCAATATCCATTTGAGTGGTAGTTCAATAGATACAAGATTCTTATCTACTGGTCAGATAATGCTGAAACAGCTATATTATACAAGGAGACTTATCAACAAGCGCAGTGTTACACGCGCGTTAGTAGAGGCGGTCGAGATACCGGTTAACGAAATACATCATCAATGAAGGTCCTTACCGGTGAGTGAAACATTAGTTATATTAAAAACTAACTTATAGTAAGAGTTTACAAAAAAACTATCGGTTATAGTCTATTTAAAAAAGTGTCAGTTTAATTTTTTTGACTTCAAAAATTTACATGCCAGTTTGACGATTTTTAACCGACTTCTAAAAAGAGAATATAATACGTTCGACTCCTATATTTTGTATGTATTATAATATAGTACTCCCTCATTTGTTAACCGCCTTAATTTTTTTTATTATTAAAAAATAATATTTAAATTAAAAAAAACTTAAAAGCGGTTAACAAATGAGAGGTACTATATTATCATACATAGAAAATATAGGACTCGTACATATATCCTTTTTTTTCTTTTGAGCGTACTTTTGAAGTGATCTTATAGCGACCAGGTTTGAATCTGGTGCTAGAATCCCAAGGAAATCGAGGAAATTACTATTTTTTTGTATTTAGATGTCGAATTTGAATTCGGATTTTGTAGTTTTAGTGCGCTTTAATTGTTTCAAATTATGAAGATACCCTTATGCTATTCTTACTTGTTAAACTACTGTTCCTTTTTAATTTCCTGACTGGGGGCTCTTGGGAGGATTATTCAAATTGGTTTATTGATATTTGCGTATTCCTTTTCACATAGAAAAAAGGTAACCGAGAATTTTAATTTTATTTATTGAAATTAATTTCAATGTTTAATTATTAATTTCCTAAAACACATCTATCTGCTTTAATTGTAAAGTTCTAAGGTTTGTACATTTTTACATTGAAAATATAACAAAAATTAACTATAAAAATAAATAAAAATAAGTTTACAATTATTTACGAAAACTTTTGTGTACTTATTGTTTTTGGATCCGTTTGATCACTTATAAATTATCATAGAAAATTACTAAACGGATTTTGATATAATTTTGGTTAAACTTGTACTGTTACCTACGTTACATCTAAATTGGTTTCTTGAATGTAATTAAACAAAAAAGTCATAATTTTTCGTCGTGTTAAACGTATCAGGAAGATCTAGTTAATTTGTAGTATAATATAATACATCTAAATTTTTTCAAACTATAATTCTTTTGACGCTTTTAGAAAAAATATGGTTGAATTTTTCCGATGCGCGTACACCGACTGATTTGTGGAATCAGTTACCGAGGGCGGTATTCCCAAACGATTATGACTTAGGAACCTTCAAGAGAAGATCATACTCATTCCTTAAAGGTCGGCAACGCATCTGTGATACTCCTGGTGTTGCAGATGTCCTTGGGCGGAGGTGATCACTTTCCATCAGGTGACCCTCTTGCTCGTTTGCCTCCTCTTCTATAAAAAAAAGCACCAGTTGCTAAACTTTTTTATATATTTTGTAAAAAGTACTACCAACATAGTTTGTTAATTTTGGATTGTTACACTAAGGGTTACCTGCATGTTCCTGGGTTAAGTTTATTAACTGGTTAAACTGTTCAATAGATAGGTAGATGATAATTCCATGTTAGAAGCTAAATTTGAGTTAAATATTTAACCCAGGAACATGCAAGTGGGACTAAGGAAGTATAAGTATGTGAGTACATAAGTACATACAGTCTTTTTTGTATATCGATCAAAAGTTTTGTTTCTGAATTTTAATAACGAGTTAAACTGTGCTTGAACTGTCAAATATAAAGTGATTTAATCCTAATTAGAAGCTAGCCTGGAGTTTAATACTTAACCCTAGACGTGCACGTGGCAACAAGATATGTAAACAATAATTATAACAGTTTTTTTTTTCATGTGAAACCACTTCTTTTTATCATAAATATTTTTTTTGGACATCTCAAAGTTTCTCAAATCAAACCATATTATAATTATAATATTACATATTACATACAATACATTAATATTATATATTACATATTATAAATAGTTTTATAAAACTAGCTACTAAGTTATTTTATGGTATAAGACTATAAAGTCATGCTCCCTGATAATAGACCTAATAATAGTCGTGGCCTTAAGACACCACTGATGTTATAAGTGAACAGCTGTCCAGGGTATGTCACTATTCCTCCAGTGCAATGAGTCGTAGATGGTAAAGGGCTATACAGCAGTTCGCTCGGATGGGCACCTCTGTTTTACTGATTCCTGCCGCCAAAGTATCAGTGTTCGCTGTAGTCAGCCATGCAAAGGGATAGATTAGCCTCTAAATTTACATACGCGCCCTAAGATCTCGGTCACAAAACCCCAAATTAAGCAAATGATATATTTATTCTTTGTGTCGCCTCTGCAGTCTAGCGGTTTAGGTGTTGCACTTGACTTTATGAGGTCCCGAGTTCGATACCCGGGTCGGGTAATAAAAAGAAAATGTAATTTTTCTAACATTTTAATTAAAAAAAGTTTCTCGTGATAGGATATGTGCCCGGTTGGCGATAGGCTTGCCACCTACCATGTTGTGGGACTTAGTGTCTTCGTCTAGTCATGGGTGATCTGGTTGTGCCTCTGCCAACCACTTCGGAGATATGGGCGTGAAGATACTACTACTACTACTACTATTCTATGGGTGTTTGTCAACGATACCAATACATTAAAATAATTTAATAGTTTTTTTTTAATAGATACTAGAATAAATTCAATAAACAGTCCCAGAAATACAGACATCTAAATGTTCATCACCCAATGCATGCCTCCGTCGGAAATCGAACCTTAGCTCCGCGGTTAGTCGCTGAAGTTAGACGTTTAAGCTAACTAACAGAGACGGTCGTATTTAAACGGAAAAAATATTTCTCGCAAGCAACAATCAACAAAATTGAAACAAACAATACTTAATTATAACTAATTAAAAAAACTGCGAAATATTAACAATTACCAAATGTTAATATAGAGTCATAATTCATAATAAAAAGCTTATTTCCTGCAGTGTATTATTTAATAAACATTAATTTATTACTATATAATAATATTTGAATATAGTTACAAATGCAATGGCCATGTGCGAGTCGGATTCGCCCATAAAAAGTTCCGTAGGAATAATAAGCATAGATTAGGGATTTTTATATAATCTGTATCGGATTTTTATATATTGCCTCTGTGGTCTAGCGGTCTGGCATCGACCTTGATTTCTTGATGTCCCTGGTTCGATCCCTGGGTCGGGCAATAAAAAAATAGAAATTTTGTATTTTAAATTTTCTAATAAAAAGAACTTTGCCCGGGATTTGGATATGTGCCTAGTTGGCGATAGGATTGTGAGATAGTGTGTTTTCAGCTAGTCGCGGGTGCCCTGGTTGTGCCTCTGCTTACCTCTTCGGTAATCTGGGCGTAATATACTTTATATTTTAAATTTTAAAAAATCTTGTATATAATATCTTATAACAATATCGTTTACTTTAGCAATAAGTTATATCAATTGTTATTTTCTATTAATATTCGTGAAAACCTGTTCCTGGATCTATAATGATAGAACTATATTGTATACTAGCTGTTTTAACACTTCGTAAGCGTAGAAATTTGTTTTTCAACTGCAATAAACAATTTTGTTTTCGGTAGTATTTGTATAAATAACGTTTTTTTTATATCTGTACTCATAATGCATATGCTAAAGTAATTATGTCTGTTTGTCGCCCTTTCACGGGCGTATAGCAAAAACCGAGTACAATTAAGGGTTATTTTTATGAAAGTGATTACCCCAAAGGACTATAATAACAGTCAACAGGGAAAGAAAGGAAGATTTCGATAACTATTTTTTATTGACAAAGAAAGATTTCATTGAGATCTAGAAAATATGTTTTTAGATTTTTCTCTTTGTCATTTACCACACCTTATTGTTTTTTGTTATTTTTTAATGGCATTATTGTTCAATTATATTTTACCTTTATTTTATTATTTTTGAACTGTTTCGCTGATTTTTTTTCTTTATTTTTTAATATTTTAAATATTAGATTATTTTTAATATTTGTCACCTCTATCGTCTAGTGATTTAGGTGTTGGACTTGATTGCATGAGGTCCCGGGTTCGATTTCAGGGTCGGGCAACAAAAAGAAAATTTGATTTTTTTAATAATATAAAAATGTTGCTCGAGATTGGATATACGTGCCCGGTTGGCGATAGGCTTTCCACCTATCACATTATGGGCCTAAGTGTCTTCGGCCAATCGTGGGTGCCCTGGTTGTGCCTCTGCCTAACGCTTCGGGGATATGGGCGTGAAGATACTTACTTACTTTTTAAATATTAGAGGAAGTACAAACATTTTACCACTTTGGATGTGTATATCTTCAACTCATTGATATCGTTTTCGGAACCACGATGTAATTTTTAAAACATTTACCTACCAAGTTTTAACTGTGTAGTACTAAAACCGTGGACTGACGTACAGATGGCCATCTCGTATTTATAAGGATTCGGTTTTTTGCCATTTGGCTACAGAACCCTAAAACAACTGGCCGTGATATTTTCAGGTTCATAATAGTGTTTACTATATCAAGGAAGTGTCCTTGCAATTTTTTTCTTCCTCCTGTCTGCCTCTTTTCTTAATCGACTTACAGACAAATAATTATAGTTGTGGTTGCTAGTTATAACAAATACTTAGCGAATAAGCGTTAACAATATTTTTTGGTCTAAATCTAAGAAAATATATTTTTTATGGATACGTAAGATGACCTACTTATTGACATCGAAAACATCAGTTTTACTTCTCTAAAATTATCTTGATACGTTCTATTTGTGTTAGATATTTCAATAATTTGCTTACTAAAATTCATGAAAAGGTTTTATGTTTTTAGTTTTAGTTTACGATGATTTAATTTTTTGAGTTTTATTATATTTTAGAAACAAAAAAAACACCTCGAAAAACCGTGCTTTAATGTGCTGCCATATTGTTTAGTGTTAGATATAATCTGTTACAATAAAAAAAATATAATTGAATTTGAAATCTGTCATTCTTATAAGAGTATTCATTGTATTGTCTTGTATAGGTATTTAATTATACTTTTATTGTGTTTTTGCGTTTTCGTGCTAATCGGTTTTTTATATTTTCGTGATCTTAAAATAGAGTGAGTAGATATGATAATGAGAGAGAGAGAGAGAGTGATAATGAGTCCTGAATTGCTGTGCCAAAATTTCTGGTGGATTTGTCGGTAACGGTTTTTTTTTAGAATCAGGAGAGCCGTTTGTTCGCTGCGTGATACCGTATAAAAGTCAATGTGTAAATGCACATTATAATAATAAATGTTTGAATAAGTATTTTTAAGTAAAGTATCTTCACGCCCATATCCCCGAAGAGATAAGCAGAGGCACAACCAGGGCACCCACGACTAACAGAACACACTAAGTCCCACAATGTGATAGGTGGCAAGCCTATCGCCAATTGGGCACATATCCAATCCCGAGCAACATTTTTTTTACTAGAAAATTGGAAAAACTCAATATTCTTTTTATTGCCCGACCTGGGATTTGAACCCGAGACCTCATGCAGTCAATTCCAACTACTGATCCGCTAGACCACAGAGGCGATTATTTTTAGTTTTTTTATTTTTAAATATTGCAATAGAAAACTTTGCAACAATATTACATGGCAATACTATATATACTATAGAACACAAAAACATAATCAGCCGCAACTGATTGAGCTGACTCAGTCTACCTTCCACAGACGCTTTCGGCTGAGATAATCATCCAGTGCGTCAGATACTTTTTGAACATGCGAATGCTCAAGGTCACGTCCACGACTTACGTCCAATAATTTGCAAGGATCAATTTACTTTCACTATCAAGATAACTGCAAGTCGCGGCTGTAAGTTGCGTCCGTCAACCGCATCCGATAATATGTTCACAGCTCAAGCTGCAATTTTCACTAGATTTAAGCTGAAAACATAAAATCGCACGCGGCTGAAAGACGCGACTGATAAATGTGTACATACCGTCCGCGGACGCTTTCGGCTGACATTAACATCAAGCACGTCAGATATCTTTCGGACGTCCGAACACTTGGGGTCAAGTATTTTTATTGTCTAGATTTAATGTAAGACGCGGCTGTAAGGCGCGTCCATCAGCCGAGTCCGATAGTATGTTTCCAGCTTTAGTCACTTGAGACAAAACAGATAATACTTCAATTATTAATATGGGTCAAGAGTATTTACAGTTACAAGATAATAAAAGAGCTTGTATACATTCATAATTAGATAGATATCAAGACATGCGAAACATATGTATATGACATAACCCTTCCTTGCAGCGGATATGTATTAATGCTTAACAACACCGTGGTCTAGTGGTCCGATGTAGGCGTTGACTCAATAAGGCTCCGGGTTCCATTACCGGGTTGGACAACTTTTTTTTATGGTATTGGAAGGCAAACAAGCAGACGGATTTGCTGATGGTAAAAAATTCACGCTGCCTAAAAACACCAAAGGAGGTAATGGTACATTGCCAACATGAGGCCGAGATGCTAACCCTTGAGCAAAGGTAAGTTTACCGGCTACCTTACCCTCCAAACCGTAATACGTCATGACGTTATCCGGGTGAGTCGCTGCGAAACTCTACCACCTGGTCAGATATCACCGTGTTAGTGACGGTAACCCTCCTCATCGTCATCATCAGCTGGAGGATGTCCACTGATGGACATAGGCCTCCCCCAAAGAGCGCCACAAGTCACGGTTATCAACCGCTTGTATCCAGCGACTCCCCGAGACTGTGACCAGGTTATCAGTCCACCGGCAGCTGCGAGCTGCCTGGCAGGAAGGCAGATGGTCTATTCTGCAAAGGAGCCCGGACCAAAACGGGGAGAAACTAAAAATATGTTGTCTTCTTGTTTCCACTAAAACATAGTCGCCCGAGATTTCATAAAGGCCCGGTTGGCGATAGGCTTACAACCCACCTATCACGTTTTGGAACAAAGTGTTTTGACTAATCGTGATTGGCACGATGATACCTCTGCTTACCTCTTCGAGGAGGATGAAGATTCTTTCTATTGCTTAGTAACAAAAAATTGTATCCAACACTTTTCTTTTAAACTTTATTTGGCACGAATACATACTTAAATATTTGAAATAAGAAATAATCATATCTTACCAAGAACCAATACAAGTGCCAACAACGTTCTGAAATAAGCGTTGCTAGTTTGACTAAGAAATTTAGCTGGAAAATAGTTATAAAACAAAAAATGCACTTGTGGATATTTCGTACTCTATGCTCACTCTTCAGAACATCAGAAACTGACAACGAAATGACGTCTTGCGAAATAGTTTAACCCCGGTTTTGAATGCTAAACAAATAATTTAGTGGCGCTGCAGTTTAAGACGGTACATTTTTTTTTAATTTTTTTTTATGATATTGGAAGGCAAACAAGCAGATGGATTTCCTGATGTTAAGAAATTCCCGCCGCCTAGAGACACCAAAGGTGGTATTGGTGCGTTGCCACCCTGAGGCCGGGATGTTAAGCCTCGAGCAAAAGTAAGTTTACCGGCTACCTTACCCTCCGAACTGGAACTTGTCATGACGTTATGGCGGCAGGAATAGGCGGTGGTACCAATCCGGGCAAGTCGCTGCTAAACTCTACCACCTAATCAGATGTCACGGAGTTAGTGACGGTGAGCCTATGCTCGCCTTTTACGAGCTGCCTGGCAACGAAGACAGATGGTCTATTCTACAAAGGAGCCCGGACCAACACGGGGGACCAGCATACTATAGGTACTTAAATTACTTAAAAATCAAACTCAAACTACAAAAAAAAATTACGTGTCTTACAGAACACTGTTTAAAATTTATTCTCTACCAATAACGTGTGGCACGTCATCCACGCGTAGCATGTCATTGGTTGATGTCAATTTTTTGTGTGAAGTTTTTATTTCAATAACCATTATAACTATTAAACAATCTAAAATTTTGTGTGCGAAATGGTATCAATGACTTTGGGGTTGGTCAGCACTGCATATATTTATGATATCATATATTATGAAACGATTATTATATACTACATCTAGACGATCAAATACCCACTTAATCAAAATAATTTAAAGTTTTGCAAGGCCATTCTATTTGGCAAAAATCATGTTGTTTTTCCGTCAGAATTAGAATAAACTTTGTAAAATTTGCATTAAGTATTTTGCTAAAATATGGCTGAATCGTAAACGTTATTTCTCTCTTTAGTTTTTGGCATTAGGTTTAGCATTTGCCATTAGTCAAGTTTTACCCGATTTGAAATCGAGTCTAAATTATTTAAAAGCAGTCATAAGTTGTCATACGTGTCAGGGTCTTGTGTAAAGCAGTGGCCTTATTGCTTAAACTCATATAGGGATAACTAGCTGTCCCGGCAGACGTTGTTCTGCTACATTTTTTATGTGATTTTATTTTTAAAAAATTGGGTGAGTCACCCTTATCACTTAGGTGTGTGAAAAATAGATATTGGCCGATTCTCAGACCTACTTAATATGCTTACAATATTGCATGAGAATCAGTCAAGCCGTTTCGGAGGACTTCAATCAGGCACACCGTGACACGAGAATTTTATATATTAGGTTGATGGCAACAAAGAAATACACCATACATTAAATTCTTCACGATTATTTCATTATTGCACTTTCAAAGAACATAATTGTAAAAAAATACCAGCAAAATTGTCTACTTTCACTCAATATAAACACAAGATTCATTTAATTACGAAAAAACTATGACCATCTTTTTTCTCAATGGTGCCAAAACTCCGCTAAACGTCCGAACCGACCAAAAAAAATTTATAACATTTTTTTAATTTAAGTTATTGCACTGGTATGTGGGTGCATGCTATAAAAATCTGTAGAGTTAATTTACTTACTCATTTTCCCATCAAGTCCCTAACGAAGTGTTCAGAGGGTATCGTGTGCCATGTCTGATCGCCTCCGTGGTCTAGCGGTTCTAGTGTTGGACTTGACTGCACGAGGTCCTGGGTCGAATCCCGGGTCGGGCAACAAAAAGCAAATTTGGTTACCTCAATTTTCTAATAAAAAAATGTTACTAGGGATTGGGTATGTGCCCGGTTGTCGATAGGCTTGCCACCTATCACATTGTGGGACTTAGTGTCTTCGGCTAGTCGTGGGTGCCCTGGTAGTGCCTCTGCCTACCCCTTCGGGGATATGGGCGTGAAGATACTTACTTACTTTTTAAATATTAGAGGAGGTACAAACATTTTGCCACTTTGGGTGTGTATATCTTCAAATAATTGATATAGTTTTCGGAACCGGGGATACGGGCGTGAAGATACTTTCTTTCTTTCTTTATCGAGTGACAAATGTCACGATCCTTGCAAACCTGCCTAGATTTTTTCACATGCATTATCCTTTTAATAAAAACACGCCAGTTTCGGAGACTCTTGACGCTATCCCCGGTGAAAACCCGATCAAATTGATCGTGAAATGTCAACCTAGTTTTCCCCGACTTTATTGTATATCTGTTTTGTCAATCTTTCATCTGTCGTTCTATTCGAATCCGGCCACCGGAGCAAGCCCTTTCGCATTTTTGCAACAAGGCTTTGTATATACTTAACATTCAACCTTGCGAAGTCGGGCTTAAATGATAAGTCATAAATCGTCGTAATTAATCATGTTAGGGTCTTTTTTACGTGTGGAAAACCTCCCCGGATACCCGCCGCACAGAAGGTATCCGGGGATACCCCACGCTCCACGGGTACGTCCGTGTCCTTACTGGGACTCCCTCCGCGCTGAAAGAGGAGCGACTCCGGCCATTGGAGTGCGAAGCGAAGGCGTTCGAAGCCCTGCTGGCCGAGGAAAGTCCCCCGACTCCCCCCAGCAGTCCCATATCGGAAGCACTTCGAAGGTGGAGGTACCGCCTTCTTGCGTCCCAGGCCGCCTGCGATGGAGCGGGCTGAGTTGAGATCGTCCTCCCTGGCCCGCTCTCTGGTCTCCTTTTGCGAAGAAGTAATAACGCAAAAGGAGACCACCGCCTGTCAGGACATGTTAGTACCGAGCATGGCATTGACAACGCTCGGCAGTGAGAGGTCCTCTCCTATTACCGTTGAGAGAGTACGCCACTGTGACTCAAGAGCAACGCACTACCACAGCGTGTGGGACGCCGTATCTTCTGGCGCCCCGCACTCATGCCAGGCGATTAATTGACATTTATTATAGCTTTAAGTCGTTTTATAGAATGTCATGTAGGTTCATATACAAAGCGATGGCCTCCTTACTCAAGCTCATTTTGTGAGATTTGACGGCAACAAGAAAATACATGATACTTTAATTTCATCATAAATATTTCAATTGTGCATATTACCTGAATAAAATTTAACTAAATGTCACCTAAATTAACTATTTTAAGTCTTAAAATACACGAAATTCAGTAAATACGAAAAAACTACTTTTGTCATGCTGGCGCCAAAACCCCCACCAAAATTGATTAATTTTACTCAATATATCCACAACGTACAACATTTATAAAAAAGCGTCCATTTTTAAGTAGGTCAAAGCAAAACAAGTTTTGATTATAAATGGCGTCTTTTTTTCTTTTTAGAATTAAACATTTATTTCCACGAAAGATCCATTTCAATAAAGTTTAGTAAGTACAGGTACATCTATGGCCGCGTTCACATCTGGTGGTAGATTTTTCTATTATTATAGACGTCATATGCAATAAACTATTTACTAATTCTAACTCATAAGAGTTTTGGGATGGGGCTATGGCAAATTTTCACGACACGATACAGGGAAACGAGGGGGGGTGAAATATACCATAAAAATATTTTTTTTTATTGAATCAGGCGTTACTTTGCGGAAATCCATTATAAGGAGGTGGGAGGTGAGAACTTTAGGTAGGGTTGTCTCATGTAAAGAACGTGACAATTTATATTGTTTCACGAGCTCTTCCTTTATTCGTGTTCTGGTCGCGGGGGTGGGTGGTGGGAACGTCATTTAGGCTAGTCACATTCTGTGGCGTTTGAAGGATAATTTGCCACAACAGTTACAAAGCTTATTTTACATCTGTGCAAATTAAAAAAGTACAATTAATTTGAAAATATGTTTAGTTATTTATTAATTACAAAAAAAACCCAACGCATTTTCAAACAATAAATACCGATTTAATACATAGATAGTAAGGATAATAATAAATAATGTATTTTTTTTAAAATAGACAATATTAGTGGAAGGGTTAAGTTATGAAGTTCATATTATGATTATTTTTTTGAAAAAATATTGTTTTTTATTAAAGTAAATTATAAGTGTTATAAATTATACCCTTAAGAGTAACAAATAAAAATATTTTTAAGATCGTCTACAGAAGGGCCCTGACGACTCTTTATTTGTATATTTACGCGGCACTCTTAAAGAAGTAGGTAGAGGTATCGCCAACGCGGCACTTATTCAATCGCGGGCAACTTTGATTTATTAGCAAATTGTACACATATTTTCAGTTGCTCTATCCGTAAATCGAACCCAGTACCATCACCATCAAAACCAGACAGTAAACCCCAGAGACTACCCGTTACTAGGAGCCCATAATAGCCAGTGCATACACATACAGAATTCCGTTTTAATTTTCTTAGCTACCCACTAAATTTCCGCAACTGCTCGTACATTGAAACCTTGATCTTGTATAATATCAAGTTTATATTTTTTCTTTTTTTTTAACATTGACATTTTTATTTTAACAAGTGGAGTTTGAATGCCACCAAACTACAATTAATAACTAGCTGCCTTAGCAGATATTGTCCTGACTTAACAACTGACAGTTATATATTTATTTTGTCTTAAATGATCAAATATTTCGTTAAACTTCATAACAATAAAAAAGGTATGTATGCGATTCACACACGATAGAAGTGAAACTTCAGTAAATCGACTAAATAATGAGATGAATATATATTTGTGTCTCTTACCTGCAAAAGAATAAGATGAATATATATTTGTGTCTCTTACCTGTCATTTTTCCGTTGCACCCGTTTTGAAATCACAACGATTCCAAAGAAGTTGCACTTCAAAAATACAAATTGATTGATCCGTTCAGGCAAGATTATCAAAGCATCACTAACATCTTTGAAGTGCATATTAAAGTGTCATAAGAATCTATGGCAAGGCAAAGAATATTCTTTGAGAATGAAATCAAGAGTTAAAACTATTGATTCGACCTCTTGAAACTGACGTGTTTGTACGAAAAGAAAAAAGAAAAGTAAAGGAAGCAAGCCAGGATTACAAGGATCGTATGAGACTAGGCACTCAATACCCTCTGTCTACCACGAAAGCGACTTGCCTTAATAATATGCACGGGTTAGGAAATTGATAGTAAAATTAAATTAATATAGTTAAATATATCAAAGGATCCAAGTCATCATATATTATTATGGTTTAAATTAATGTGACATAAATATTTTTCTAACAGTGCACTGAAGTTTATTTTTTTGTATAAATGCGTAAATAGAATTTTGGCACCATCGTGAAAGTATACTATATATAATATAGTAGTAATTACTGAACTTCTTGTATATTATGAGTAAAATTAATGAAATGAAATGAAATCTATTTATTTGAAGAGTAGTTGTTTTTAAAATTTGTTACAAAATACTTATTCTACCATGTTGTGGTGAGCAAATATTAATTAATTATATAGTTTTTATTATTATTATTATATATTTTAACATAAATTTGTTAAAATATATTAATTACAAGGCTACTAGTATCACATATTAATATAAACACAAATTATTATGTTCAAGTTTTACCCTTTCTACCATACACTACCTCTGTTTCCAAACCAGGCCAATCAGGATAAGAAACGTCGAGACAAACTCCCCGGCAACCAAGATATTTAATATTAATTATATTTGTTAATGAATATATATAACACTACGAGTATAATAAGTTTTATATTAAAATCTTAAATAGGTATTTCTAGAGTGTACACGTATGGACAAGCAGTATACATTATTTTTGTAGATATTAAGTCTTTGACAAAGCACATGAATCTTTTCACTATTTCTAAAATGTATGTTACCTAACACTTAAGCGTTTGTTTTGAACAAATAATAACGTTTTTATAACTACACATACTGCCAAAATATATGAACAAGGAAAAGGTAAAATTTTGAGTGACTTAAAAAGTGGTTTTCATGAATGTATCCGATCAACATTACGTATCGCTCACACTTCTTTTATACTCAAAAGATTCTGATTAAATTTACAGAATAACCCCAAAATAAAGATGCCATATTGCAAAACAGAGGAAACATATCCATGATAGGCTAATAGAGATGCGATTAAGCCTGCCACTCTTCTGCTGCCTTCTTGCCTGCATGCCTTCTTCTCAAAAGATAGGTACACAAACCTATAAATTCTCTTCTATCAATTAAGTAAAGAGACTCAATTTGCATTGCATTTTCCAATTACAAAATTTATCAATTTTTATTCCTATGTAATTCATAAAGTCTGCATTTTCTATATTTGTATCAATTAAAACTAGATCTAATTTCTTATTCTCTTTTTTTCTTTCTCTCTCTAATATTTTAGGTGGCATTTAAAATAAAAAGGAAAAAAAAAATCTTGTTCAGCTAAATTATTAAAAAGAAATCTTGGGGTTTTGGCGCCATCGAGAGAGAAGATGGTCGAAGTTTTTTCATAATTATTAGAATTTCATGTTTATATTGAGTGAAATTAGTCAATTTTGGTGGCAATTTGTGCAGTGAAAGTGCACAAATGAAATAATTAGGAAGAAATTATCGTATCGTGTATTTCCCCGTTGCTTAATCTCTTTTTATGAGCTTGAGTAATGAGGCCACCGCTTTACCCAATATCCTGACATGATTAATTGACGACTTATGAATAATTATAATTGAATCCCGATTTTGGAAAATATAATTTGATTTGGCAAATTTCTACTTGACTACTGGCAAAATGCTGACGCGAATGCCAAAACCTAAAGAAAGAAAGAAGAAATAGAAGTCATGGCGATAATATCAAATGACCACAAAGTCATAGAAAAAGGAATTCATTTAGAGGTCAATGACAAAAACTAACAGACACCTGTCAGCACAGAACAATAGTACTTACAGAGAAAAATCTTTAGACAATAAATTCAACCATAGCCTTACTCAACTACGCGACAGTGGTGCCACGTAGATATAGCAAACAAAAACTACTAAGAGCGGGAATTTTGAAATCTTTAATCTTTTATTACTTTTTAATTTCTTGATAAAAAAAAAACAAATTGCCTCTTAAATTTCAACTCAATATCGTTTATGTAAGTCGTATTATTGTAAGTCGAACAAAGAACATTTGCAAACGCAAAGCGTACGATAACATTGCAAGAAGTAGAAATTTTAAGAGCAATTCAGTTTCTTATCAAATAAGGCAATTATGTCATTCACAAACGTTAGAAAAGAATAAGTAAATCCGAAATAGTTTTTCAGTAATTTGATCCCTATTTGTTTATATTTGATTTAAAGTTTTCTGTGTCTGATGCAAATGCAAAAAACACCAGGAGCAGGTTAAGAAAGATGTCATAAATCACATTCATGTTTTCATATATTATGACAATGGAAGGCAAACATGCAGGCGGATTTCCTGATGGTAAGAAATTCACTCCGCCTAGAGACACCAAAGATGGTAACGGTGCGTTGCCAATCTGAGGCCGGAATGTTAGCCCTGGAACAAAAGTAAATTTACCAGCTACCTTAACCTTCCGAACCGGAACACGTTAACGGCAAGCATTGGACGCTATGGTGCCATATTCCTGCCTCCTGTAAGGCGGTGGTACCAAACCGGGCGAGTCACTTCGAAACTCTACCCCTTAGTAAGTAGTATGGTGGCTTACAGACATTTTAAGCAAAATTCAGCGCTTTTACCATTAACAAACTTAACCTAGAAAATTTCCTCGCGTAACTATAATATGCCGAAATTCCTTTCGTAAAAAAATAAATACTTGAGTAACAGTCAAAAAGACGGTAATATTTAAATCAATTATCAATTCAGATAAGGCAAATTAATGTATTTATAATAATGGCGTCTTCAGATTTCAAGACAAACATGCAGGCCTTTGCAACCGGTTAGGTCAAATAAATAATATGAAAAATCAACAATACCTATATAATTGATTAATGAGTTATTTATTGAAATGTAACGAATATGTAATAAACAACAATATTTTAATAACACTTGTCCATTTATTTATTTTGTAGTAGTGCAGCCTATAGCAGCACTCCCACATGCAAACGTTTTGTGTGTTTAAGTGCGAAAATACGTCAATATAAGAAACAAGAGCCTGGCTGTCAGACTATGATTTAAATAGTAAAAAATGATTAAGAAACAATTTAGGTATTATAAAGTACATGTATAATTAAAAAACAATCAAACAAAAACAACAGAAGTTATGCAGACTGATCAAGGTCAGCGAAAGGACGAGGAATGTATGTATTTATATATACTAGATATTGCCTGCGTATATGCTCACGGATAAAAATTATTCAGTTCTCCCACGGGTAACCGTTTTAACCAGGGTCGCCAACCATTCCACTATTTGCAGGCCTTCCCGTTTCTTCTTCTTCTTCTTTCTTTAGGTTTTGGCATTCGCGTTAGCATTTTGCCATTAGTCATGCATTTATTCCCCACCACAGTACTACGCCGCACTACTCGTAGTGTGGTGGGGAATGTTTTTCCTTTCTGCACTACTGGTCAGTAGTGCCGTGGATAATTTATAGAGAGCCTTACAGCTTTGTTTCCTTCGACATTATTATTACGTATAAACCTGATTCTATTTTTTTTTATATTCAACCTCTTTGTAATTTAAAAAATTGGCATAAAGTTACTACTGTAAATAAAAGTTGCCATCAAATTATATAGTTTATTGAGGATACATTTTCCTTATCCTTAAAACCTATTAGTATCCTTTGTTACAACTAATTGAAAGTTTATCCTAGTTCTTAGATTAAACATAAAAGAAATCACTATGAACTTAAGATACCTATAAAAGTAACAAGTACTCCCTTTGTAGTGAGATATCACGTGTATTTATTTTTTCATTAAGGACATGACTTGTTATCGCTAACATCTATTTGTTAAATGTAACTAATATATCGTCACAATGCTCTAGTAATTATTATTTTTATTTTCCTTTTTTGTTAAGTATTTATTATTTTCCATTGTCATTTTCAAGCCAGTCAATATCAACCTGAAAAATTACATGTGATGTTGGTTAATGATGGGGATAATTTTGAACCTCACCTTGTATCACCAAGGAATTAATAAAGTGATGCCAAAGCTTTGGACCCCTTCTTAAGAAAATTGCGGCGCAGGAGCATAAATTTTGTAGTTTATGTGCAGGAGAAGTGCAGAACGCTAATAGTTTTCAATGATAATGCTTCTAAAGTACATTAAATCGATAAATAAAACAATACCTACACTACCATGCATTTGACACACACACACA
>NJDC01003777.1:196629-220474 GCA_002245475.1 Calephelis virginiensis
CTCCGGGAGTGCCGGCAGAAGTGAAAACTTGAATATTAACGTTGTGCATTTGTAATATTTTGGAATGGTTGGGGAATAAATTTGCCCGAATTGCTTTAATTATCAGTTTGAAAGTACTATCACTTATGTGGTAGAATACAATATTCATTTATTGCGCTATCGTACACAAACATGACAACACAAACATTCGCGCAAGCGTCCTGCGCCGTCCAAACGAAAGAGCAGGCGCAGACATAGATTTAAAGAGAGGGGAATACTTCCTCTCCTACGCCGCGCCGGCAGTTTACTCTCCATCCAACTTACGAATTTTCGATCAGGTCACGTGTCCTGACGCGAGTTTAGAAATTTTTGCCCATTCCAAACCCATTTATTTTACTTCAAAAATACAAAGATGCTGTGAATTAGATGAAACCATGGGTACCTGTTAGTAGCGTACAAATAGATCCCTGGAGGCTCTATCTATTTAACAGCCTTTATTATTTCTAATCAGACGACGTTAAGAGCCCTTGACATGGAAAATAATGATCCTTACTTGAGTACTTCAGTGTAAAGTACAAGAGTATCTTAAGTCCTGCCAATTACTATAAAGCTATAACAAACAACGCTTAAAAAAACGGCGGTATGTAAGGCCAAGTGTTATGTACCATATAGAACATAACGTCGTATTAGAAAACTATCAGAAAATAAAATAGCACTTATTTTGTATGCACACTATATAAGAAACATGCGAGACGTTTTTTTTTCTCGTGCCGGTCCGAATTTCTTTGCAGAATAGACCATCTGCCTTCCTGACAGGTAGCTCGTAAAAGGTGAGCAAAGGCTTACAATCACTAGCACTGTGACATCTGAATAATAGTTTCGCAGCGACCCTCACTGAATGGTACCAGTGCCTTACTTATTCCTGCCGCCATAACGTCAGTTCTTGATGTTGACGTGTTCCGGATCGAATTATAAGGTAGCCGGTAAACTAACCCAACATCCCGGTCTCAGGTTGGCAACACCCCATTACCACCTTTGGTGACTCTTGGCGGCATGCATATCTTACGATCAGGAAATCTGTTGGCTTATTGGCCTTCGAATATCATATAAAAACATCTACATAATACTTAAATCTACCATACAATTAAAAACACTTAATTTTTTAATTAATAAGCAAGCCCTTCTCCTACACTAACCTAAATCTCCTAATAGTACGAGTCAACTGTGGCCTATAAACACCATTGAAATTATGGGTGCGTCGTCTTCTTATTGCCGGTTTGTAAGGTCTTCTTACAAAAATATAAGCCAACTGATATTATACTACGTCAGGAAATGTGAGCGTTTGTTACTAAAATCGTAACTAAGTTGGAGTTTTGCGACAACATGACCGTATTAATTGCAATCTACATTGTAGCTGGCAAATTAAAAAAAACGTACCATTTACGCTTATATCCCTGAAGTAGACAGAGGTACAACTAAGGCACCCACGACTAGCCAAAGATACTAAGTCCCATAATGTGATAGGTGGCAAGCCCATCGCCAATAGAGCACATATACAATTCCGGGCAACGTTGCTTTTATTGGAAAATTGAAAATACACATTTTCTATTGTTTTTGACCCAATCCAAGAATTGGACCCGGGGCCTTGACCACAGAGGGGATTAGCAAAGAGGAGGGGGAGAGCAAAAATATACCTAAAGTAAAAACATTAGTTTAAAGTAAATATAAAAATGTTTAGTTTAATTTTGTTTATCTGTTTTGTTAATTTTTTTTAATTTAATGTATTTTAGTTCATTCAATAGTATATATTTAGTAGTTTATTTATCCGTACACCAAGTCTACTTATTTCATTTAGTACTTTCCTATTACGGGTTGGCTGGAAGAAATTTCTTTTATTAGAGATAAGCTCGCCTTTTTTACTTTGTTTTTCTTTTTACTTTTAAGTATTTTTTTGTTTCTACTATCAGTTGTGTACAATAATGAGTTAATAATAATAATAAATATTATAAAATAAACATGGATAAAAAATCTATGAAATGAAGCTAAGTCTATGAGTGGATTCATTCAAATATCTTTTTTTTCAGGTGGTAATTTGTGCGAGAGGCAGTTGAACCGGAGACAAGCTGTCCCGGTGATATTCGCCCGGGGATCCCATTATGATGTTGGCTTTGACGTGGTAAGATTACATATAGGGGTTGCGCTTAAGGAGCATTCATTTGTTACGTGAGGAGTATAAGAGACGGTAGACCCAAATCTCACTTAAACTTACTTTGGAGAGGAGAAAGTCAATTTTTTACAGCAAGAAACAGATTAAAATTGCATGAATTGTGTCAGATTTAATGCTTCACAAATACATTGATAAATATATAAAAATAATTAAAGAGATGATTCCAACGCACAGCCCTCTGTGGTTTTAAATTCTCAGCAATTTTAAATTACCACTGGTTTTTTTTAATAAATCTACCGCTCCTACTTTAAATACGCTTGTTGAAAGATTTCACGTAAAATTTAGGAATGGAAAAGGGTTAGTTACCCGAAATCTCAAGTCTCACTGGAGTAATCACTAGGAAAATGACTAAAAATGTCTCACCTAATTAATAGTCTCCCCATAAGTTATTTAAATTTTACAAAACATGTCCATCCTAGTGTTTTTTTTTTTATTAATTAGGCTTACCAACAGGTGTTACAATAATTTAATTAACACAAATACAAAAAAAGAAATAACCAATTATTGCACAAATTCTTATAGGCAAAGACATGAAACTCGCATATCTTTTTTAAACTAACAATTATTTTTTATTATTAAATTAATTTCACTTTAATACATAAATAATAAAACGTTTGACTAAAAAGAATAATAAAAAATAGATGCAAAATCATTCATATTTTTTTTAATTTGAACTATTGAATCATAAAAAAAACTTCTAAGTTATTACAACTTTTCTTATTTTTTTAAAAACACAGATCAAAATTGACTTGAATTACTTCATTTAATTAAACATGGGCTAAAATTGACTTGAATGCTTTTCTATCGTTTAATTGAACACCAATGAAAACTATTCGAATAATTTAAAGGACTACAAAAAACAAATTGGCACAAACCGAGTTACATAAAACTAGCGGTCCGCCCCGGATTCCCACGGGTATAAAGTAAACATATAAACCTTCCTCTTCAGTCACTTTATCTATTAAAAAAAATCCGCATCAAAATCCGTTGCGTAATTTTAAAGATTTAAGCATACATAAGGACATAGGGACAGAGGAAACTTCTATGTTTATACTATGTAGTGATATTTATATGCCTTTAAGTTTACTCCACAGCTTCTTATTCATTCTCAACATTTCCTTATTTTTAAAGGCAAGGAAAAAGAGTTTCTCAATTTTATTTTGTGTTTTTATGTCTTCTTTGCATGTTTGTTAAGAGATTGGGTCATGATTCCGAGGTTTACCATATTCATTAAGCTGTTTTTGTTTATGTAATATCTCATGATGAGGCCGTCAACATAAAAAAACATGCACTGTCTATGCATTACCTCAAAAACAAGTCAGATGTTGATAAAATATTCTTGAGACCATCTCGGAACCATTTGCTACCTTTCGGAACAAGAATTATTATATCACGACCTGGGTATTTAATAAATTAGTTACTGTCAGTTTCTACAGTTTTACTGCACCGAATCCTACTAATATCATAAATGGGAAATTTTGTGAGTATGTATGTACGGATGTTTATTACACTTTCAAGCTCAAACGGCTGAACGGATTTGTCTGAAATTTGGAATAGATTGGGATGGAATAGATTGTGACCTGCATTAACATATAAGCTACTTTTGTGTCCCGATCGCACAATGGGTTCCTGTGAAAACACGGATGAAGCCGCAGGCAACAGATAGTTATTTATAAAATGTTTTCTATTTCTCCACCAATGGCACATCTAATCTACACCATTGTTATGGATCTGAAGAGTTTGTTTGTTTGCTTGAACGCACTAATCTCGGGAATTACTGATCCGATTTGAAAAAATATTTCAGTGTTAGATATCCCATTTATCGTATAAAGCTATTGGCTATATATCATCACGCTAACACCAACGGAAGCGGATCGCCGATTTAGTTATTACTCCACGCGGACGAAGTCACCAGCAGAAGCTAGTCATTCTGATATAATAATAATAATAAATATCCCTGGACAAGTCACACAAATTGAATCTAACCCCAAAGTAAGCAAATTATATGCTTGTGTTATGGGTGCAAGTCAACGATTCTAATATATAGAAATACTTAAATAGATACCAGTGCAAATTAAATGCAGACATCTAAATGTTCATCATCCAAATGCCTGCCCCCGTCCGAAATCGAACCCGCGCCTTGCGGCTGGTCGATGTTGTTAGGCGTGTACACTAGCCGCTAGACCAACGAGGCGGTCAAATAAAGTCTTTGTTTACCATAGAAAGCCCCCACTGTTAGTTTAACTATCTGCCATAACATGTTCTTTAACTTTGTCTGTATGTGTGATGTATATGTGCAGAAACATCTCTTAAAGTTGTTATTATAATTTACTAGCAATTTCACGCAGCTTCGCCTGCGTAACTTGGCTTTTACTGTACCGATTTTGATGAAACAAAGCCTATGTCACTCAGGGATAATAAAGCATTCTAAGGGTGAAATAATGTTTGTAATCGGTTCAATAGTTTTGGAACCTATTCATTTCAAACAAATAAACAAAAAATCAAACATTTTCTCTTTTAATATTAGTATAATCTAGATTAAACTATATAAGTAAGCGCAATTTGGACTCTTGGCACTTTCGTGTCACGGCCAAAGAGATTGAGTAATGTCTTACAATATCCGCACGTGCAAATTCTGCGTGTTGAAGTTCCTAGTCTGGCTACGGAATGTCAAGCATTCTGTCAACATTCAGCCTAGGTTATACGGAAAGCATTACTGCATTTGACAGGAACATTCTTTCATCTAATCATTCATATACCATACTGCGGTCTAGTGTAAAATAGAAATTGTAGATATAAATAATCATCCTTCTAATGTTATAAAAGCGAAAATTTGGGAGTATATGTATGGATATTTGTTAAACTTGCAGGCTCAAATGGCTCAACGGATTTGTCTGAAATTTGGAACAGAGATAGATTGTGACCTGGATTAACATATAGGCTACGTTCAATCCCGATTGCATAACGGATTCCAATGAAAACACGGGTGAAGCCGCAGGCAACAGCTAGTATAGAATTAGAATTGTAGATATAAAATTATGTAGTTAGAGATAGATTCTTATTGTCTCTCCGTCTACGCAATATATCGATAATGATTTTACTTTTTAAGATTGGGATTTCTACAACCGGCACTCTTTTTGTTGGTTTACATATCATAAACGTGGCATTTTTTTTAAATCTGTTACTTGTACAGAAATTAACTTCAGTTGTTTTAAATTATGTTTGGTAAGTTTCGCGTCGAAATCTATGACACTTTTGGTATAAAAATGAGTTTCTCTTAGTTACCAAAAGAGGCGCTGTTCGAAGTTTTCATACAAACAATTTACAGAGACGGGAGCGAGTATAGTAAACTTGACAAGCAAGCAAACTCATGCTCTGTTTACTTTACAAAACTCTCCCCCCACCCTCTCTCTGTATGTGTGCGTGTGTGTGTGTGTGTTTGTGTGTGTGTATAAGTAAATAATTAAGCTCGTGTTCCTGTGCGTATGTGTGCGTGCGTGTGACCCGTGTTCACTTAAAATAAGTGTTCTGAAATAAGCAATTGTTACCATAATTAAAACATTTTATTATAACACTCTTCTTTTGACAAAACATATCAATATATTACTTCTCTAATTCATTCAAAGGTTCCTTCATCTTAAATTGCCTTGCGACCAGTTAATTTATAATTATTATTATCTAACCCATTATCTACGGAATTATTATCACTGCAAATGTTTGTCTTTATGTAGACTTAGCTCACGAAGTGCGTGCGATGCGAATTATATATTACCTACATTATACGAATTGTTTAATATACAGGCTGAATGTTTTATGTCTTTGTGTAAATTAAGAATAGCGGCAAATAATAATCTTTGAGACACAGCTGGTTTTATTCAAATCTGTATGTTTTTTTTTTCAGAAACTGAAGTTGTTTATACACAGACTATATTACTTACATTTTTTTAACTTTTTTCTTGCCTTTTACCGTGTATAAGGAAATCAAAAGCTGATTTTGTAAAATAACTGCTAATTTATAAAATGAAAGAAATGTTTTCTTTAGTTTTAAATAGTTATAAAAAAATTAAAACATGTCATAAACTAAATTAACTAACAAAAAATAATTGGTGTAATCATTCCATCCGTTTTAGTCAGAAGCGATGATCAAGGGAAATATATTTTTTTATAGTAAGTTTGGTCTACTACATGTTTTATTGTTTTTTTTAAGAAAAAAATCTTTTTTAACATTCAATTAACTAATAAAAAGAGGACTACCGTAATCATTCCATCCGTTTTGCGCGAGAAGCTATGATAAATCGAAATCCACCTTGTCAGGTTCGATTCCCAACGTGAGCAGACATTTTAGTGTTAAACAGATATCCTAGTTTTAGCCGTATTACAAGAATATGTTTTGATTACTTTAGGGTTAGATTGAATTTGTGTTATTTGCCAAGGGTTTTTATTTTTATAATAGAGATATATATTAAAAACAATTAATTTATTAATAAAAATAATTCTCCTATTCGCCAGTAGAGGCGCTGTTGTAGTTTTTTGACTAATAAATTACGGCTGCTGGCGAATTTCATACTAAAAGAATACTGAACACTTATATTACTCTGCTATTATTTGATAATTGTTAGATGCTGTATTTCGCAACTTGAATTAGAATATTAATCAAATGTCTTACACAGCAAGGGTTCAACTGTCCGCCCACTGGGTTTTATGTATCGCTTAAGCTGATTCAGCTATAGCAAGTAATATCTCGTATATCCATATTATAGTTAACCTTACTGCCAGGAATCATAAGATTTTGTTTTCCTTAAACCTTGCAAATTGGCAGCTAGATATAAATTTAATTTGTTTGACTATTGAGTAATCTACAACGTACATACATACATATCCTAACGCCAAGTCCCATACGGGGTAGGCAGAGAGTATCGAGTGCCAGACCTCACGATCCTGACAAACCTGTCTGGCTTCCTTCACGTTCATTACCCTTTTCATACAAACACGCCAGTTTCGGAGACTCTTGACAACATCCTCGGATAAAATCCGAGTGATCTGATCGTGGAATGTCAACCTTGGTCTCCCCGGGTACCTACATTCCTCCACATTCGCATTGTATTTCTGCTTTGTCAATCTTTCATCTGTCATTCTTTCCACATCACGGAACCAGCGGCGTGCCCTTTCACATTTTAATACCAACACTTTCTTTCAATCCCACTCTTTCTCAGATCTCACTGTTACGAATGCAGTCAGCGAGCGTTGCACCACAGATTTTCCGTAGCGCTCTCCACACACACATCCACAATGTATTTTTTTTTAATTTGATCAACTATACTAGTTATATTATACTAGTTGCAGAATACTAGACAAATGGTTATCGATAAAAAAATAAATATGAACGAAAAAAGAATCATAAACTTACATGTGCAAATAAATGTACCTCGAATACCTAGTTTTAAAGTTACACAGAAATCAATAAAAAACTTTAAAAAACATCACAAAATTCTGATATTTAAACTTTTTGTTAGGTTTTCCAGTTTTAAATTGTTATTTTATTTGAATCAAACTGGTTAGTATACTAGCTGTTAAACAAAAAAACATTAAAATGTCTGTATTTTTTTGCATTTTTATCGATAATTAGTCTAGTATCCGCACATTTCAGTTGATCAAGTTTTGAAGAATCACATTTTATATTTGTAGTTTAAATACAAAGCACACCATTTAATTAATTTCGTGCGAATCGCTTTCAAAAAAATCTATATATTAATACGCGATGCCAAAATTTGGACCCCTTTTTACGAAAATTGTGCAGACGCAGGAGCATAAAATTTTAAACACTTAGTTTATGTGTAGGAGAAGTGCAGAACGCTAATATTTACTCAATAACAATGCTTATAATGTACATTAAATCAATAGATAAAACATTTCACACTACCATGCATTTGACACACAAAAACAAATATTTGATGATACGATGAAAGATCACAGATGACGCACTAGAAAGTATGGATTGCTTGTGTCCAATTAATTAAATGCAACTAAAATAATTTAAGTTTATGAACAGTAGAATCACCACCTTTGGCTAGCCATTTACAAGATATACACCCAAAGGATCAAACGATCTCAGAAGCTCCAAAAACATAGTTCTCGTTCTACGCACAGTTTTAGTCTGATACCTCTGGGTAGAGGAGAAATTCTGCCTTTGCCTGACTGCCTAGCAGCATGTAGCGGGTTATTACAAATAGCTGGTAGCTATGAATCAACATGCCCGGATAGGGATTCAGCACCTTCGACTGTACCTATTCTTGCTCCATAATGACAGTGTTATATTCCAGCTAGGGGATCCGACTCACAAAATAGGCCTAACATCCCGACGACGGCGAAATCGATTAAAATACATAAAATATATTTAGGAGTCAAACGTATAACCTCCTTCTTTTTTTCGAAGTTGGTTAAAAATTATATCGTTTATCGGATCACGTATTGGTTAAATTATACAAACAAGTTTCGTTATAGGCAAAGTTAAAACCACAAACCTATTAGTGGTTTTCTACAACACGAAGTTTACATAAAATAAGCATAAATGTGTAAGTAAACGTTTAGAGTTCCGTACTAAAGGTTTTGACTCAATGTTAGGAAAAAAAATCCGCCCTGAGTGCATAAAACATAAATGTTAAATTATTTTTTGCAAAATGTTTCAATACTTAATCAGTTTCTAACAAACACTCACGAACCACTACATAGTGTAAAATAAAACGAATTTGCTTTCCGTTGGCTGTCCTGTTTAGCTTTAAAACTACGCAACGGATTTTGATGCGACTTCTTTAAAGGATGGATTCTTCTTTAGATCGACACTAGCAATTTATACTACGCTAACTCAAAAAAGCGTACTTTACAGTAGAGGCGTTTAAAGGAAAAAACGTGATAACTTTTACATTAATTAAGATCCTTTTTTTGAAATTTGGTATGCTTAATAGTTAATTTATTAATTGTAATATCTCATATTTCTTTTTCCTTAATTATTTCTATTTTTTGATTTAGCGCGAGTTAGCCTTATATAAACGTAATTCATCAAACAAATGTTACATGTTATACACGTCTAACTTAAGTTAGCGTAGTGTAGTACGGGAGGTCATAGTGCTAAAGAAGTAATATTTTTATTACGTTGCAATAAAAAACATTCAGTATTTTGTGTATTAATCATAGCTTTAGGGTATTATATACACCCACAAGATGTATTATTGTAATTTATAATGCTGAATAACATATTATTTAAGTTAGCTTTGTTTAACCAGTACATGCGTCTATGGCGAATTTCGTGTTAAACGCCGTAATTTTATATATAGCGTACTATAACATCGCCTTGTGTCACAAGTTAGCGTATCATCTAACTTTCCGTTGAGCTATTGAATTATAAATAGAATACACGTTGAATTTTATAAATTTCAGATAAAATTGTGTAGATAGTAATATTTGTAGGTACCTGGATACATACTTAATTAAAACAAAATTAGTAGTAGGCAATCAACAGTTTATTATAGGTAAGTAGTACTTACTTATTAATTAACGATAAGAGATCAGATCAATCACAATTCGACTTTGAACAATTATAATTTTAAAACAACATTGCACTCGGAGAAAACAAAAACTTCCAATTGGTAAATATAAATCACATAATTTAAATAATATTATAAGTTGTAATTAAGTATAATGAACTTAAACATAATTATATTTTAATCAAGATTGCACTCAATGTTGATAATTTTAGGAAAAAACAAAAACTTTCAATTGGTAAATATAAATCACATAATAAGTTTTAATGATTAAGAACTCAAACATAATTAGGTACATTTAAATCAAGATTGCACTCAATATTGTTATTCTGAGAAAAAAAGAACTTCTAACTTGTGAATATACATAATTTAAACAATAAGATGTAATTATTTAACAACCTCCTAATCTTCATCACTTGCATTGTCCACATCATGTTCAGATGTTAATAATTTCTATAAAATGTATGATACTTTTCAGGTATAATATTCTTATCACAATAATATTTTAAATCTTTATATTTTGCCACATTAATTTTTAACAAGGCTCCAACTGGGATAATCTAGTTGTCTTTTTAAAACATTGTATCCGATTGCTTTCACTATCACCTAAATTATATTTATATTCCAACAAACCGTAATTATTAGGAGAAACATATTTTTTTTTATTTTATTCCACATAATTTTATCGTTATTTATATTTTTAGTCCAATTTTTTTTGCTTATATTACTTTTAAAATCAAATATCATGTTTTGATTAACCTCGATAACAGTATAAGGATTCCCGTTGACTTTTGCCCATCTCACTAGTGCATACCATTCATCTGGCGAATATACCTCTCTACCTCTTGCAGTCTTTTCTATTAAAGCATGAACTGAGTCGCCCTCATTCTGAGTATGGCCCTTTTCCATAAACTGATGGCTAATCTTCATTTTAAACATTTTTGCAGCTAATAAATACATATAGTATACGATGCGATTACGATTTTGTCCCCCACAGTTGTCTGACCATAGGTTGACTTCGTTAACTCCCTTAGAAGCTAATTTACTAAAAAAATCATATAAACAACTGGCAACTTCACTGGCCCCCCTCTTAGCCGTTCGCTCGTCCCACATATAACAAAATGCTTCTTTTGATCCCATATCGTAAATTGTAAAATTGTATACATTGAGCTTACGCTTATAGTAATAAACACTTATATTACCATGTGGTGAGCTTAAAATTTTTTGAAAATCGAATACAATATAAGATACATTGTTACTAGAGATAGCTAACAGTTTATTTTCTAATTTCAACTTACGGGAAATTTCTTTTTCTGTCTGATGTTTAGTGAAGTTTTCTTTCAATTCATCTGTAGGGCCAGGCGTATTTTTGTACTGATGACAGAGGTCGCATTGGTATTTTTTTGGTAAATGAAAGCCTATCTTCAAATTAGCATTAACTATATCCCTATACTGTCTGACTGTCTGTATTCTAAAATTATAATTATTATCATCACACCACTCAACATACAACTTAAACATTTTCGAAAAAGATAAAGAAGGATCTAAGTATTTTTTACTCGTACGTTTTCTAACGTAGTGAGACTCGATAGGGGTGAAAGAATTAACGTGATCTATGACACTCTCCTTCATTTCATTTGAAATTATATAATTATGGTTTTTATGCCGACTTCTGTCATCAGTAACATCAGTAAAATCATTGATTTCCTGGATTTTTCGTATTGCAGTATAAACAATATCTTTACTAATGTCGAATGTGTTCAAGAACATTGTTTTGCAAACTTTTTGTAATGTGATTCCATTGTCAGAATTTATGGGAAGATGATAATGCAAAGTGTGTGATCGACGACTAGATTAATTTTCAACATTAGTGGCAGTTTTTAAACTTTTTTGTATCACATATTTGGCTATGACTTCCCATTGCTTTGCATGATCACCAGTACTCCAGAACTTATCAAACAGATCAACACAAACCTCGTGGCTTATTTTATTATGGCATTGCAGACGACAATTGACACATCTGACTTTAATACTTCTTGCTGCTTTAGTCTTTCCTTTTGACGTGGTATACTCCAATCCTGTGTTACACAAACATTTTCTCTTTCTAGCTATCCGTTCATTTTCAAGTTTAAGACGTTTGAGACCCACATCAGTCCTTTTTTTTTGATCTACGTTTAGTAATTTTTGGGGTCGATACTGCAGAATAGTCACTATCGTTGAACGTTGCAGGCGAGGAAGTTGAATTACACGGAGTAGATATTGCCGATACTGAATCTGTATTTTTGATGAGGCCGTTATCCATATGCGAATCAGGAAAACTTTCCTGGGCGGATGTACCGATTCCAGGTGTCAATGTTATATCTTCACTCTCTTTATAGGAAGAGGTCGGCACCAAAGTAGCGTTTAAACTTTGTGAAGATTCCGAAAAATCACAAAAGGGTGAAGGTACGGGGGTATTATCTATGCTGTCAGAAGGGTCATTAGAATCACGCTATCTGATAGCGTGATTCTAGAGAAAGGTTTGGATGTATAATAACATAGAAATGTGTCCTCTCTTGCGGAGCTGGGACGGACTGCGGGGCTATTCTGTATATTTTTAGTGATGATCACTGGGTACAGTGTATATTAAATAGCTGTCAAATGATGTGTTTTGTATTTGATATCTCTAATGTATTTCTGTTGGTCACAGGAGATAGCGAATATAAAACACGTCATTTGACAGACATTTTATGTACACTGTACCCAGTTATCGTCACTAAACAGATACTGAATAGCCCCGTTGGTAGTTTGATCATATTTTAAAAATAATCATTGCTCATTGCGGGAGGGTAAGATATTTTTCTAATTTGACAACCTCGCACGCTACGAACTATACAAAAATTTTTCGTTTGTATTGCATCGACAGTTTTATTTTTAAAACTAGAAAGAAGGAGAGCGAGGGTTATATTCGACTAAAATTATAAGAAACTAAAGTGTCCGGAATACAGATTTGATTACAAAGAAAAGTATTGATTAAAGTATTTTTTATGATATTGGAAGGCAAACAAGCAGACGGATTTCCTGATGGTTAGAAATTCACGCCGCCTAGACTAGAGACACCAAAGGTTGTAATGATGCGTTGCCAACCCGAGGCCGGGAAGTTAGGGCCCGAGCTACAGTAATTTTACCGGCTACCTTAGCCTCCGAACCGAAACACGTCATGACGTTATGGCAGCAGGAATAGGTAAGGCGGTGGTACCAATCCGGGCCAGTCGCTGCTAAACTCTACCACCTAGTCAGATGTCACGGTGTTACGAGCTACCTGGCAAGGAAGGCAGATGGTCTATTCTACAAAGGAGCCCGGACCAACACGGGGTGAAATTTAAGTATTGTTTTTCGGTTCCAGGGAAATTTTTGTATGAAATGTAGCCCTGATCCTTCAACTACTTATTGCCATTACTGTGTTTGACTTGACTTTAAATTTTGAGTAATAATATAGTTAAGTACAATTTTTTTGTTGTAATGAGGTTAAAAGTAGCTCGGGATGGTTCGTCTATTACCACGACCATTGCAATGCGTTTTTTTTCTTTCAACTTGGTGTGATACTCTGCCGCGTGCTTTGATATGACACAACAACTTTTACGGGGTCAGCTAGTATATCGATACTATTCTCATTACAATTGTCGCTACGCAATTTATGCGTGTTATATGTAGGTATAGCTTCAAAATCAACACTAGGTACATGTACCTGCATTATGCGATTTGCACTTTTTATATAGTTTGTACTCGTATAGCAGTTAAAAATCTTTGTGAAATTAAAATTGTGTGTATATTTTACTCAATAAATATATGAATAGCTCGATCGTATTTGCTTTTTTTATACATTAAGTAATTACGTGTAGGATAATAAGTGTTGTTTTGTTTTTTAAGTGTTTTCTTGTTTGTTTAGGTACCACGTCGTAGTTTAATGTAATTCTTTTTTCGAAAGACAACAAATAATTTCGAAATGGTCTCACATCAATTTCATAAACATCCTATTCGTAGTTTTTGACTTATCTTATACCTTTAAATGAGCAATTCTAGTATATATATATAAATATATAATTGGAATCTCAGAATCGGCTCCAACGATTTTCATAAAATTTAGTATGTAGGGGGTTTAGGGGGCGATAAAACGATCTAGCTAGGAATCATTTTTAAAAAATGTTATTTTATTCGTGTTTAAACTGAAAAATGTTTTTACTCTTCCTGACATCTATTGGCGAATAATGAAACTATTTTTGTGAGCAATAAAGTTGTTCAGTAGACGGCGTTGTTATGTGACACGAAGTCAATGAGTGTTTGCTAAGAAATTTTATATCATCGGACGTATTTAAATATAATTTCCAAAAAAACACAATTTATAAAAAAAATACTGAGTCATCCAGGTACTAGTAAATAATACACACAAAACAAAACAATATTCATTATTAAGTATAACTTAAAAACCACAAGTCACATCATGAGAAAAATTAAAACAGGACCACTTTGGAATCATCGCCTATTATTTTATAAAAGAACTATCAAAATCAGTTGGTTATTAGTCAAATAATCGCATAATATGCAAAAAAACACAGTAAATTTAAGAGCCTCCTCCTTTTTTCAATTTGGTTAATAATTAATGGCCCGAGTTGTTAAAAAGACTGTAAGTTTTTAAATTAATAATTAACTAGAATGTATTTCTTGTCCAATATGCCGCGGGCAATGTCTAGTAATTAAGTATCGCTCTAGAATCTCGGAGCGGCGTCGCGGTCGCGGAGCTGTGGTTTTATTTAAAAAAACTTATGAGATCGGTAATTTGTGCCGGGTTCCTTTGCAGAATAGACCATCTGCCTTCCTGCCAGGCGCTCGTAAAAGGCGAGCATAGGCTTACCGTCACTAAGACCGTGATATACTACTAGGTGGTAGAGTTTCGCAGCGACTCGCCCGGATTGATACCACCGCCTAACCTATTCCTGCCGCCATAACGTCATGACGTGTTCCGGTTTGGAAGGTAAGGTAGCCGGTAAACGTACTTTTGCTCGAGGCCTAACATCCCGACCTCAGGTTGGCAGCGCACCATTACAACCTTTGGTGTCTCTAGGCGGCGTAAATTTCTTACCATCAGGAAATCCGTCTGCTTGTTTGCATTCCAATATCATAAAAAAAAGTTGGAATAGATATATTACGTTTTGTTAGTTACGTGTCGAAATCTATGACACTTTTGATCTAAAAATGTGTTTCTCTTAGTTACCAATAGAGGCACTGTTCAAAGTCTTCATACAAATAATTTACAGAGACGGTAGCGAGTATAGTAAACTTGACAACCCGTAAACCCATGGTAAGGGCTCTGAACTGTACAATATTATGTCAACTGAGTTACTTTAGATAGGTTTGAATTCCTATGTCGATATTTATAAAAAAAAAGTATCTTCACGCCCATATCCCCGAAGAGTTAGGCAGAGGCATAACCAGGGTACCCACGACTAGCCGAAGATACTAAGTCCCACAATGTGATAGGTGGCAAGCCTATCGCCAACCGGGCACATATCCTATCCCGAGCAAAATTTTTTTTATTAGAAAATTGGAAAAATCCAATTTTCTTTTTGTTGCCCGACCCGGGATTCGAACCCGGGACCTCATGCAGTCACGTCCAACATCTGAACCGCTAGACCACAGAGGCGATTTATATTCCATATCTACATGTATCCTGCCATATTTATTCCATATCTATGTTATAAAACATCCGAAGTACAAACCAAATGCTAAAATTAAAGTATCTAAAAAAATAAACTAGTGTTTGTTTTTTCCAGGGACGGAACTTTGCGTCCATCATCAAGAGTTTCCTTTCTTCGTATGAAAATCTACGTGATTTCGAAAAGGAATACAAAACAGAAGTCGGTAGAGAGGCCTATGACAAGACGCTTGCTAATATGAAGAAGCGGTTTCCGTACTATGTGAAAGAAATGCAAGGTGTTGCAGATGGCGCTGAGGTTCCGTTTTATAAGGTTCGTTTTGCCAATATTTTTTTAATGCTGAACTTGGTGCTACCGACCTTCACATGTCAATAATATGTTTATCCTTTAATCCTGTTTTAGTATTAGATTAATTTAATTATCGTCAATGTAGAATGACAACCTCTGATGTCCAAACTAGACATCTAAACTTGGAACTAAAAACTGATTTCTTTGATCTTTATTGTGGTTTCACTATAGAAGGTGTTAGTCATTTGGCACTCAATCTGCTTAGAGATACAACACCGGTTATAAAAAACATCGATATTATAATATCGATGTGTTTGAAAACGTAACATGGATTTCGAAAATATCGATGTTTATGAATGTTTTATAAAATATTAGCAGGGTTGACGAACGGCCATGATATAGAGAGAAAAAGCGATTTCCTGTACAGCTTGAATCAGATTTGTTTTAGTAATCAAAATTACAGACATATGCTTATACTTTAAATAAAACAGTTGTATTGTACCAGCATAGGAATAGTGGAAGAATAACAAAATCTATAAATAAAAATAATTTGGTGAAAATGCACAAACACGAACGACAGAGCTGCATATGGACGCAAAACATACAGCAGTTCGTTCTTTTGCTCACTTTAAGCGTAAGAGTGAGATAAAAATAGAAAATGCAATGGCGTGCGAGTGACTGAGATTATAATATGTAGATTATTAACTCACAAAAAGACGGCACTGCAATATAACATCGCTCATAAAACATCGTTGATAATGAACGATGTATCGATGTTTCCTTGTTGTTTCACATCGATGTTTATGAACGATACCTCGATGTTTTAAAACTTCGATGTATCGTTTGCATCACTAATTAGTACTGAATTGGGTTTACGGTTTAGACCTAGTTTAAAGTACATGGTTTTATTCAAGTTTTGCAAAACTAAATAATCATGAAATTAAAAATATCGTCGTAAATTGTTTCTAAGAACCATTTGGAGTATATCGGCTTTCAATCAACAAATTACATCTAAATCAGTCTATTCGATAAGGAGCTATGATGCCACAGACAGATAGATAGATACACAGTGGGAGAACAAGAGACACGGCAAACTTATGAAACACCTGCGTTTTTTTCTGTCAGGTGCGAAAATTATGCCATCCTACCGATACGCAATATTTTTTATGGAAAATTACAAAACTGCATTCTGATGTTTACAACGTTTTAATTTAAATTTTAAATCTTCAAAATGATATTAAAGCACTGTTGAATTCGTTGCATCTAATTACCTTGATATGTGGCGAATTTCCTTGACAGTGAATCAAAGACATTTCTTACCTCGTACAACACCTTTGTGAAACCAGTTACCTTCAGTGGTATTCCCAAACGGATGTCACTTGGAAACTTCAACCAGAACGTACTCCATTCTAAAGGTAGGCATCATGTCCGTGGTTTAACATTAAGTAACACCAGGTCGTTTTTATTTATCTTATTTTATTTAAACTTTATTATGCCCCCATGTTGGTCCGAGTTCCTTTACAGAATAGACCATCCGCGTTTCTGCCAGGCAGCTCGTAAAAGGCGAGCATAGGCTTATCGTCACTAACACCGTGACATTCTACGAGGTGGTAGAGTTTCGCAGCGACTTGTTCGGATTGGTACCACCGCCTTACTTATTCCTGCTGCCATAATGTCAATGCTTGCCTTTTACGTGTTCCAGTTCGAAGAGTAATGTAGCCGGTAAACTTACTTTTGCCCGAGGCCTACCATCCTGGCCTCTCGTTGACAACGCACCATTACCACCTTTGGTGTCTCGAGGCGGCGGCCACACAGTGAGAAGGTCCAGCGGAAGAAACTCAGCGTGCTTGTCTTGTGTCTCATTTTACAGTATACATATACTGACCCAGCAGACGTTGGTCTGCTATTTTTTTAAGTGAAAACTTTTTTAGCGGCGTTGCGCACTTTTTTTAGAACGGGTAAAAACTTCTAAAATCGCGTCAGGACACGTGACCTGACCTGAATATTCGCGTTGTCATGTTTGTGTACGATAGCGCAATAAATGAATATTGTATTCTAACACATAAATGATTTAACTATTTTGGTATGAGGGGCAAAGCAAATAATCCCCACCACTCTTATCTGCTAAACATTCAGCAACGGTATAATAACCTTTTTCATATAATTTCAGTTTGAAACAGTTTTTTAATTTATCAATTTAAAGGTCTTACATATAACCGGAAAGTTAATTATAAAAACATAATTTTGCAGTGGCCCGTGAAAGAATGGCTTACAAGTGCAGACCAGACACATGTGCAGCAAGATTATATTTAGTATTGATACAGTGTTTGTCACAAATTCTTCTAAAGCTTAATAATAATATTTTCGTGTCACAACGAAACGGCTTGACCAATTTTCATAAAATTTTGTGAGCATATTGAGTAGGTCTGAGAATTAATGAACATCTATTTTTCATACCCCTAAGTGACAAGGGCGACATCACAATTTTTTTTAATAAAATCACTGTAAAAATGATACTTTTTTAACAACGTCTGCCGGGTCAACTAATGAATTATGCTATTCCTGTAAATCTCTATTGAATTTTCAAAGATATACTTTGTTATAGCTAGAGTTTAGATTACTTTGAATTTTTGTCTCAGGAAAACTCTTGGACCTGAGTTATGAATTAGGGCAATCCATAACTCAGGTGGCTCACTTTTTAAAATAAACATAATATTCACTGCGGTAGAAGTAGAACTTCCCCAGAAAAGAACTCCCAAGAGCATTATGCTCTGAAAATAAATTAAATAAGTAATCCTACCGGTTTCTGTTCGTTCAAAAATGTAAAAAAAAGGACAGATTTGAGTTCAAGGAAAAAAATCATTTAATATTATTCTCGTTTCCACACATTTAATAAATTAAGATGTTTTTGTTTAAGATGCTTTTGTTGAAACCACTTTGTGGGGGGTCTTTCAAGGTTTTTCCTGATAAAATTTTAAGTTTTATTTATTAAATCTTAGTGGTTTAGATAAGATTAAATGCTTACAAAATGCGCTTAAAACTGACAGGCATAACTGAAGTATAGAAACAAAAACTACTTTGAATAACAGGAATGGTATGTACTAGGACCCCAGTTGTACTTGCAAATCACCATATACAGCTTGCGACTACTGATGCCCTACTAGCTTCCTAATAAATGTTAAACTACGAAAAACCGACTTAAATTTTAATATCATTCAAAATTCGAAAATTTGATTTTTTATGAATGTGTGCACTTACAAAAAATTGTGTTTTTCTTGTGACAGTGACATTTAATCACCTTGGAAGCACGCTCTTTCAAATAAAAGAATTTTTAAAATCAGTTTAGAGATGGCAGAGAAATCAACATTTTTGATTTATAAGTCCCGTTACAGCCAATATTAATTACCGACCTAAGTGATCGTGCTATTGTAGATCAGTTGACAGGTAACCGCTGTTATTTTTTAATAACTTACAAAAAATACCGAATTGAGAACCTTCTCGTTTTTTTTTAACACTGTTATGTTACTCGCATTTACTTATATTTCTTTCGTTTAAAATTCTTTTGTATTATGTCAAACCGTCCACCATTGTTTGTCATTAGTGCAATAGTGAGATCTAAGAGAGAATAGGACTGACCCAAGCATTGACGTTTTGGCGGCAGGAATAGGTAAGGTGGTGGTACCGATCCGAGCGAGTCGCTGTGAAACTCTACCACCGAGGTAGAATGTTACGGGGCTAGTGACGGTAAGATATCTTATTCTCGAAGTCATCAGCTGATAAATATACAAAATAGTAATGTATACATATACATATTCAGTCACGATTCCAGTATACGTAAGACAATTACTATCATTATTATTACATTATAGACATCCGTTTAGGAATAAATCCATTTCCATTTATTTATTTCTAAACTAAGCTATATGAATCAATATTATAAATATAAAAGTATCGAATTATAAATATAAAGATTCAATCTCACTATCATTAGAATGGCTAAAAAGCTATTTAGAAAACAGGAAACAGTGTGTTCAAATTTCAAAAATATGTTGTAACCGTAAGAATATTTATACTTCGAAATTCGAATTATCTTCTTAATAACTGCGGTATACCACAAGGTAGTATTTTAGGGCCATTACTTTGTTTAATGGATATAAAAGATCTTCCTGATGCTATCAAGTATGATTTTATATGTTAAAATATATAAATAACAAAAGTAAAAAATACAATATATTTAATTAAGTTAGATATTTGCACACCACAATGTGGTAGAATATGTTGGTATGGATAAGTATTCTGTAACAACTTTTAAACACACATATTCCGCAAATAAGTAAACTTCATTTCATTTCATTTCAAGAAATAATAGAATTTATCATCACGCCTATATCACCGAAGAGGATAATACAAACACTTGAAAAACCTTTCCTTCTAAAGCCGTCAGGTAAAAACCTACGTGCGTATCTTTATGTCAAGTCCCTTCCGGGGTTGACAGAGGGTATCGAGTGCCAAATGTCACCACTCTTGAAAACCTGCCCAGTTACATCCACTTCATTACTCTTTTCATACAAATATGACCGCGTTGGTCCGGGCTCCTTAGCAGAATAGACCATCTGCCTTCCTGCCAGGCAGCTCGTAAAATGCGAGCATAGCTTTACCGTCACTAGCCCCGTAACATTCTACCTCGGTGGTAAAGTTTCGCAGCGACTCGCCCGGATCGGTACCACCACCTTACCTATTCATGCCGCCATAACGTCAATACTTGGGTCAGTCCTATTCTCTCTTAGATCTCACTATTGCAATTGCGAGAGGTGACCACAATACCACAGATCACTTTCTTACTTTTACCAATATCTACTTTCTTATTGACGTACCTCCTATTTGATCCCACTATTTTGAATACCATAGGTGACGATAACAGCACTGATAACTTTTTCACATTTACAGATACCTTCTTTTAATCATGATCTCTCTTTAATCTCACAATTGCGAATGTTATGAATATGTGACCGGTTAGTATTATAGATCGCAAACCTACAACTTGATTCCGAAATAAAAAATAATAATTGAAACAAACAATAGACATAAGCAGAAACAATGTTACATAAACAAAGTTATCTAAAAATTACACTTTTACAATTAAATAATAGTTAGATAATTTATAAACAATTAATTTTGATTAATTAATCAACTAGATTACACTATGGGAAGTTAGACCAATTAGTTAATTAGTTATAATTAGTCTAATTACAACTGATTAAATTAGTTGTAATAATTAGTTCGTTAGTGTGAAGGTTGAAAGTTTAAATTCGCAAGTTTTTTTACGTTTAGATAGCACTTAACGAACGTATCTCTTTGGTATTAGGTTACGGCCTGCACGCTTACGGCCGATATTAATAAACTATCTACGGATAAAGATAGGCCTTCTAGAGTTTTTCTATGATATTAGAAAACGAACAAGCAGATGGATTTCCTGATGGTAATATCGGTTACTTGGCAACTGATATAAAATAGCACGATTTCTTAGATAGGTTATTAATATTGGACGTTAGACGGTTTCTGCTTTATTCGACTTTAAAGGATGAGGCTATGTGTTCTACTCCTGTTTGTTATGTATGTTATGTAATCGATTTCTCCGTCACTTATGGACCGATTTTTTTTTGAAAGAACATATTTTCAAGGTTAAATTGCCATCAAGGGTCTGACGATGGAATATCAGGGACATCACGGAAAATCTAGACTTGAGTATGATAAAACTTTGTTCTGCACATTTAGGATATTTTAAAAATAGGCTCAGAGAGAGAAAGAGATAGCGTTTTTAACATTTTTAGAATTGTTCTCTGGTTCTCTTTCTCCTCCTCAAGGTGACGAATGGCGTTACATTAATCACATGCGCGATTCACGATTGCCTGGTTTGTATAACCAAGGCAATGTAATCCGTAAGTTTACCATCCGTAGTTTGCTCAAAAGTAACAAAGCGTTTCTCATATTTAAAAAAAAAAATAGAATTAACTGTCGTAAACGAGTAACCATTGTTAGCAATTTTACTAATAGTACAAAATACTACCATTTGTAACCAAAACGACTCGTTTCTTGAATATAAGAACCGGGAATTAGCTGATCAAAACGAAATTTAGCTGGCAGAAACTTTATGTTCCGAGAATGATTATAGGATACTTTCTATCTCGCTCAGTAAAGGGTCTCCCGAGGGAGAGGGGTAAAAGTAAATTTTTTATGATAATGGAAGGCAAACGAGCAGACGGATTTCCTGATGGTAAGAAATTCACGCCGCCTAGAGACACTAAAGGTGGTCATGGTGCGCTGCCAACCTGTAGCCGAGATGTTAGTCCTCGAGCAAAAGTAAGTTTACCGGCTACCTTACCCTCCGAACCGGAACACGTCAACGGCAAGCAATGACGTTACGCTATGACTGAAGAAATAGGAAAGGCAGTGGTACCAATCCGAGCGAGTTGCTGCGAAACTCTACCACCTAGAAAATCAATCAGATATTATCCGAGGGTAATGTCAAGAGTCTCCGAAACCGGCGTGTTCCTATGAAAAGGGTAATGAATGTAAAGGACGCCAGACAGTTTGGTCAAGATCGTGAAGTCTGGCACTCGATACTCTCTGCCTACCCCGTAAGGGACTTGGCGTGAAGATATGTATGTATGTGATGGGGTTGTCACATCTCTTCACCAACAGTATCTTGAAGTGCGGAAAACGGCTGGGAACAATTGAATTAAAGTACACTGAGGAAAACCCACAGATTTAAGTTCACGCGTGATCCGAGGACAAGTCTAGTTGACATTCGATTCGCGAACAAATTACCTGATCGTGCGCATCTAAAGTTATAATGAGTGAATGTTAGGATTTCCTTCTGGTTTAAATTACTTCCTCATTGGAATATCTTTATTTCCTGATTTCCACAGACTGTGTCCTAACTTCCTTTTAAAATACTTTGTTTCGCCGTTTCTTCTCCTGACTGGCTAGGGTTGGAAACGGTGGTAGTGTATAGTAGATAGGATTAAAATTAATCTTCCTGTAAAATGGTTTGTAATAAATTATGAAGGTTATCAAACATATAAATAAATAAAATGTCTATTAAAAGTAAAAGTAGTAGAAGATTTGAATGTTAAAATGTATATAAATATTTAATTTCTCTTAATTTAATTTAATTTAATTTTTGCACACCACAATATTATAGAGTATGTTGTATGTTTAAACATATTTATAACAGCTTTTTAACACACATATTCCGCAAACAAATAATTTTCATACTTCTAAGTGTACAAGTATCTAGAATTTGAGTTGTATAAAATCGTCTAAAACGCGCAACAATTTTAACATGTTGGGTCAAAAATGTGCTGGTGACAAAAAATAATTGACAAAATCATTAAGTTTTGGACAATTCGTTTTACGAGGTGGTAGAGTTTAGTAGCGACTCACCCGGATTGGTACCACCGCCATACCTATTCCTGTCGCCATAACGTCATGACGTGTTCCGGTTCGGATGGTAAGAGGATGGTAGCCGGTAAACTTACTTTTGCTCGAGGCCTAACATCCCGACCTCAGGTTGGCAATGCACCATTACCACCATTGGTGTCTCTAGGCGGCGTGTATTTCTTGCCATCAGGAAATCCGTCTGCTTATTTGACGGGGTAACTGGAGGGTAGCATAGCCGCACACAGAGATGTCAATTATTAATCATTATATTTTCTATACAAAATTTTGACTTACCGACAAATTAAATGTTAATTAGCTTCTCTGAGTGCAGGCGTAAGCAAGATATTCGGCTAATCGTGGGTGCCCTGGTTGTACCTCCGCCTACCTCTTTAGGGATGCGGACGTAAAGATACTTATTTTTTTATTTTACTTTCAGCTATTTCTCCTCCAAATGGATGACCTGATCGGGACCATCAACGACAATCATATTCCTCGAAACGACACCGGAGGTTGCAGTTCTCTTGCCATTAAAACACCAGGAAACGTACGTAATCTTGTATTTCGTATATCATTACAATTGTGACTACATTGATTTTTATCGCTCACAGTTTTACCATTCACACACATAGGTAATTTATAAATTTTGTCACACACACACACACACTCACACACTCACA
>NJDC01003777.1:220539-235271 GCA_002245475.1 Calephelis virginiensis
TGCGTGCACGCACGCGCATTACACAAATTGACTCTAACCCCAAACTAAGCAAATTATACACTTGTGTCATAGGTATTAGTCAACGATTCTAATACATACTTAGAAATATTTGCAAAAATAGAACCGGAAATGTAGACATCTAAATGTTCGGCACACAAATGTCTGCTCCCGTCGGGAATCGAACCCGAGTAATAGTTAATTTAACGTGTCAGTTAACCCCTCGACCAACAAGGCGAAACATTTATTATACAAATACGTAGGTCACTCTAAAAGTTTTGCTCAACTTAAAAAAACAACATGCTATGACCAAAATTTTAACCATTTTTTTAAAGCAGGAGGACCACAGATCTGAAGGCATGTCTTCTACGTGCTGATTGAACGCTATCACTGCCTCCTCAGAGTTAGTAAAATTAAAACCTCAACCTCAACCTCAGAGTTAATAAAATTAAAATTAAAAAAATTAAAAATACAGAAATCACAGGGTGCTAGGTCGGGGCTATGCGCAGGATGAGTGATAAGATGTACTTTTTTGGAAGCTAAAAATGACTTTGCTTTGTTGGCCGTGTCTGAAGAAGCGTTATCATGGTGGTAGAGAATGCGGCTTTTGGGTCGTCTTTCCCGAATTTTTTCTAACAGACTGGGTAAAAAATGGTAGAATTCCACTCGGCATTAACACTCTTTTGATCTCTAAGTGGAATTGTACAGATGGGACCCGTAGCTAAGAAAAAAACGCGATCATTTTTTTACCAACGTTTACTTTTTTGGCCTGTTCTCAATTTTAAACACCTATTCACAAGATTTCTGTTTTTTTCGGGTTGAAAACAATAAATCCACGTTTCGTCTTCTGTGACAATATCATAAACAGCATTAGAATGTCCGTGGTCGTACTTCAGTAGCATCTGAAGAACAAATTAAAAAAATTGGCCCCTTGCAGTTGCCACCTTCGTAAAAGAAGATGGTAATAGTTTTTAAACATTTATGGAGAAATTAGTGTACCTATCGAGTATTTGTTCGTTGCCGCAAAATCTCGGAAAAAGACCTTGAGTAAGGAAACCACCGCTTTACTCAAGACCTTGACATGACATTATATAACGACTTATGACTATTATAAAAGTAACTGAAAAAAGAACTAGAAATAAATAACACGAAAAATAATTTATTAATACGGAAGGCATGGCAGTATGGCCCAATTGTCTCAGCCTGTCCCATAAAAGGATAAATTAAAAAACAACAACTTATCCTCATAATAAAAATATGAAAAAAAACTGACGAATTGATAACCAAAGAGTTTAAAAAAAGTCATTCTGATTTAAGGCAACTAGTGTCGTATGATTTAGGTGAATAAAAAACATGGCAAACTTAATACTTTTATTTTTTTCATAAATGTTGCACCAAACTGTTGATAACCTCCTTCTTTTTGGAGTAGGATAATAATTCTTGTGACAAAATTACATACTACTACTTAGAACCTGCGTTAAGATAACTAACCTAACCTTTAAATAAAACCAGTTTTTTTAAACTGATAAACTTATTATGTTTTATTGTCAAACGGTTATTGTTTTTCTCAAGTTCATTTCCGTCTATTTATTCTCGTACTAATTAGGCGGCAACATTGTCTTATAATAATTATTTGACTAATATACTTATAAATATATAGTTAGGTCACCTGAGGTAATTGCGTCTTTGAGGTAATTGCGTCTATTTGGTAGTTCTCCAATCTTATTTAAAATAAAAATACTTTCGCCATCTAGCCTACTTCATTTTAACTAAAATCATTACTTGAAATTGTAATAGGGGGCGTTAAGCATCACGATTTTGAATTGTCAGCCATATTTAAAATCACACATTTCCTGCCATTTTCATCGAGTGAGATGAGTGTTTCAAATCTTTTAGAATCTCTTAGTTTCCTTAGTCTACCGTTTTGATTTTATTACATAACGCTTGCAATTTAATGTGGTTATTGATAAAGATAATAATTTTAATTGAAATCGTTTTATTTTTAAAGAAATCATTACTTTAAATTTTTGGGTATGATTTGAATATATGGGGTAAATGCATCTGCTGTCATTGGGTAATTGCGTATCAGTCCTAAATCCAGGGATTGACAACCATTTTTGAAATATAAATTTTATTTCAATTTAGAATTTAGATTATACCGCCATGGTGATACTAAGATATATCGTAAGTTTTTTTTTATGATGTTGGAAGGCAAACAAGCAGACGGATTTCCTGATGTTAAGAAATTCACGCCGCTTAGAGACACCAAATGTGGTAATGGTGAGTTGCCAACCTGAGGCCGGGATGTTAGGCATCGAGCAAAAGTAAGTTTACCGGCTAACTCACCCTCCAAACCGGAACACGTCATGACGTTATGGCGGCAGGAATAGGTAAGGCGGTGGTGCCAATCCGGGTGAGTCGCTGCGAAACTCTACCACCTAGTCAGATGTCACGGTGTTAGTGACGGTAAGCCTATGCTCGCCTTTTGCGAGCTGCCTGGCAGGAAGGCAGATGGTCTATTCTGCAAAGGAGCCCGGACATTGATCAAAAGCTTACGTCTCCATGGCCTAAGACCCATTTTATACGGCCAAAAAATACTTTGGATGTGGATAGTTTCTCAATGCTATACCGATAGGCCCCTATTCATTTATCAATAAAATTAATATTGAACATGCAAAAGCGTTAATAATAAGTTTATGATTTTGGTGTAGTTTTTTTTCACGTTTTCACCATTTATGACCATTTACATTGAAGAAGAGTGTAAATACTGCCATAAAAACAATGCAATTTATAATACTATCCAAAGGTGGGATTTGAACGTAGGTGTAAAAGGGAGAGTTAATACAAATTAACCATCGGCTTTGCGTTATTACAAAGTATGTGTTATGTACACCTGAAATGTTGAGAGCATCTGGATTGCGTATGGGGTAAATGCGACGATAAAAAGTTAGACGCACTTTCCCAATCTCTACTAAAATATTCCTACGATCCATAAAACAAGCTATTTTTAGATCCATTAAGATATTTCTTTTCAATGCTTAAATAAGGTCGTTATATAAAAACAGTTCAAAAGCAAAAGCGATTTTCCCGCCCGATAGCCAGCACATTTGGCGAAAAATGGCGGCAAAATAAAATTGGCGAATAACGATGACATCTGTCGATTTATGTATTAAAAACATATAAATGTATATATTTTTAGAATCCTTGAGAATAAAGCTACGTAATAACGTAAAAATGTATATGTTTAACCTCAAAACCATTTGCAACAAACAAAATGTGAAAAAACTTTCCGTGTTTTTTCCCAATTTTCCCAAGAAAAACATTTCTTATTAAAAACAAACGTATTTTATTTACCTTCTGTATACTTTATTCGATAGAACATGAAACGTTTAACAGAATGCAATTACAAAAACAACAATGTCCATGCAAATATTTTACAACACAAGCTCTATAGAATTAAATTCTTGCATGTTCGAAAAAGTGTCACGTGCTATTTAATCTCTTATTATGGAGTATTTAGTGGAAGACACTCATAAAACTTATGTTTCATCTGTAGATATGTCATATAAACATATTACAAATGTTATTTCCAAGAATAATTTATTATATAATTAGAAATAGTTAAAATCGAGCGGGCCGTTACGTCACAAGTACATTCATACATACATGACCGACTTAAATATTGCTAAATTTTATGTAAAACTAGTTAGATGATGTGTAGTGTTTTATAAAATTGTTTATCACTTACCAAAATATAATTTTAATACTTAACTAACACATTTTCACATCACTTTTTGTTTTCAAGTCACTAACCGACCACATACTCGAAAAAAGCGCAACGGATGAATAAATCATGCCAACTCAACTCGTTGCGAAATTTTTTTTACAATGTTGACATACTTCAAACTTTATAATACGATTGGTTGTTTATTCTGCTACAGACTAAAAAAAATGTTTGGATACACGAAGTTTACTTGAACAAACTGGAATTAAGAATGGAGCGCGGCAGTCGAGGCCCAAATCGGGTCGGGAACATTGAGCGGACTTTTTTTAGACATCCGATATGGGCTGCGGAACGTTGGCTGGTTATGGAAGTTAGCCACTTTAAATTTTTATTAACTAAAGACACAATTACCCCAAAACGAGAAAATGTGACTAAAATTGTAATTTTTTTTTAATCCTTTATAATTTATTATATTATTACACAGGCAAAAAACAAACGAATTTATATTGTTTTGGTATTGTTTTAAAGTTCATTTGTAATTAAAGATTTTGTATAACTATTATATATATTTTGTAAAAAGAATTCAAACTTCGCCGAACTCAAAATGGTACGCAATTACCTCAGGTGACCTTATGTAATTACATTAAAATAACTAATAAAAATGATAAACAAATTATTTCAAAGCTGCGTAATATTACGTATCCACATTGTGTCTACAGTAGACCAAAAAGTATAATATAAATACTACGTATTAAGAGCCGGGACTTCCGTAGATACATATCAAACCCGAATTTTGTATGAAGTTTACTTAAATTGACGCATGAAACTTGACAGAAAGGTATAACCCGTTTAATTTGAAAGTCAGTCTAAAGGCATTCAGATTTAAGGTAACTATAGTGTCATTTGATTTAGGTGAATAATAAACATAGCAAACATAATTCTTTTATTTTTTGTATAAATGGTGTGCCAAACTGCAGTAGACAATAATATATTTATATTTTAATTATTTTGATTTCCCCTTTCCAATACAAGCTATTGTGTCAAATACTTATTTTTTTTAGTTTATTTGAATCAGCTGGCAAAGGTATTAAGGCATACAGCCATGTCTTTTTAATTCTCTCTATGTAATTATCATCCATTTTGACAGTCAATATTCAGTCACGTCAGAATCTTTGATAAACCGGTGCGTCCTTACCTAAGCTTATCGAGTGAGATTACCTAAGCTTATCGGCAAAAAGAAAATCACGATACTCCAATTTAAACATACATACATATCTTCACGCCGTGTCCATTATTGAGTAGGCAGTTAGTATCGAGTGTAAAATGTCACGATCCTTGCAGAATTGCCTAGCTTCCTCTAGATTCATTACTTTTCATACAAGCGTGCCGGTTTGTAAGATCCATAACACCACCTTCGGATAAAACCCCAACGATTTGTTCGTGGAATGTCAACCTTGGTCTCCCTGGATCAGAGTACCTACATCATTACTGTTTTCGTGGGATATACCTTAGAACACAAAACTAAGAAAGTACTTCGCGTTACGACTACACCATATTGTCGATTCGTTTTTGGTGTATTTCGCGATAGACTTACTTCAACTTCAGTCTATTTCACCTAAGAATTATCGTCTCTGTGGTCTAGCTGTCCAGGTATTAGACTTGCCTGAATGAGGTCCGGGGTTCGATTCCCGGGTCGGGAAACAAAAAGAAAATTTGGTTATTCCAATTTTCTACTAAAAAAACGTTGCTCGGGATTGGATATGTACCTGATTGTTAACGATAGGCTTGCCACCTATCACATTGTGGGACTAAGTGTCTTCGGTTAGTCTTGGGTGTACGTCTGCGTAACTCTTCGGAGATATGGACGAAAAGAATTACTTCCCTAAGTATTTTAATCTTATATAGTTTATATTGCTTCAAGTCTACAAAAATATTTACTATACGTAAGAAAACGTAATGTAGTAGGTCAAACGTCATAACGTAGGTAACTCGACCTACGATATAGTATATTTCCACAAAATTTCAAAAGAACGTTGTGATATTGTTTACTTTGCTCGAGTGAAATAAAATATCTGACTGTTTTATTCTTTACCTACTAGCCGACCCGGCGAACATCACATCGCTTGACATTGATAGCTACTGACAGTCTGTATTATAAAAAAAAAAAATTGTGTATAGCACTTTCCCTGCAATTTTCACGGTTTTTTCTTTTCATGGGGGTTTCATCTTCTGACAATTATGTACGTTTATTATACGTTTATATTAATGTGTACGTTCTCCTGCACAGACGTAAGACACTTACTAAGCTTACCTTACCTTAGTCATTGGTTATTAATAAAACAGTTGAAGTTTGGATATTTCAGGATATTCTTTGACGTTCTTTCTTTAAACTTCATTCTTAATTTTTTTACAGATTGTACTCGGTCACACAGAAGATGCTTTTAGTGAGACCTTGAATCATTTTTACATACTTTCAGCGCATATTATACCAACTCCAGAAGACAGAGAACTTGGAGTAAGTACTAAAAAATAAAGTGTATTATTACAGTAGGTAAGTATAAAAAATATACCAATATACGTCGCTAGAATGGTCTACCAGATGATAGATTTTGTCATTTTTATTTTGCTATTTTGAAGGGATTTAAAAATCGTACTATGTACGCAATGTAACCTACATTTAAGAATTCGAACCTTCCGCAAGACTCACAATTAAGTTTGCCTATTTTTATAAAAAAAAACATTTGTACCGTTTTAAAACCCGCCAAGTTAGCCCCTCACTTTTTAGCATACTGTGACGTGGCACTATATTTGCTATCTGTGACATTTTAATAAAAAAATGCGCGACTTTATACGATGCTCAAAAGTGGTCGTAATTCACACATAAAAATGTTTTTAAAAAATTAATATACTTTCATAAAATTAATTATAATATGTAAAGCATTTACCTCCAGTTTCCGAAACGCCAATAAATTTTAATCTACGTATACGAATTTAACAGTTTATGTCAAAATTGGCATTTCGGAAACCAGGAGTTATTGTTACAAAAGTCACATGATCTTACTAATTTAGAATGTTTGTGTTTATGTAGGCTGTGGAAGAGAGGTTTGCATCGCTCTGTTATGCTGGACATTTGCCAGGATACACGATGGGATTCAATGAAAATGGTTTGGTCTTTTCCATTAACACATTAAGTCCACTGGTCCTTAAACCCGGTAATACACGTAAGTGATGATGTTTTATAGTATCACGTTTTAACAAGTTCCATTAAAAAACCAAATAAATAACCCCATTGCAAAAATAACCACGAAAAAAGGAAATTAAAAACCTTCATTTTGGCAGGTTTGCAATAAAAAAATTACAATATGGCGCCAAAATTTCACCATGTTGTTTTTCAAGTACCCAGTGTCATTTGCACAATTAAAACTATTCTAACGATATCCCGTATGTTTAAATCAGTAAGTCAGTCTTTCCCAAACTGGGCGATAAAGCCCCCATGTGGCCTCTGGAAGCCTCGAGAGTGCGGTAAGAAAACGTGAAAATAAATGGTTTTATTAAGCCACAGGCGAGACAAGTATTTTATTATTGAGGCTTTTGACAAGAAAAAACGGGGAGAGAAGCGTTTTAAAATTACTGATTTTCAAAGTGGTCGTTACATGAAATAGGTTTGGGAACATATGGTTTAAATTCTTGCACTTGTTCAGGTTACAGCAGAGAACATAGAAATCTACATACATGCACTAGAAAAACAAAGCCTCATTTTCTTAAGCAGACAGATAAATGTGTGCATTGGCAAAATTATCACGAACTTTTAATTTTTTTTGATGTAGCAAGGTTAGCATGCAGATGGATTTTGATAAGGATACAAATAGGGTTGCCAACTTTTAAATACAAGCTTGCGGGACATAAGGGGACAAGGATTTACAAGGCGGAATTCAACTAATTATGTTCAGAATACAAAATAATGTGATTTTTTTGAAAATTTTAATGAGAGTAGTTTTCAATTTATAGTACTAAAATAGCCCATATTTACTTAAAAATGGTTTAAGTTATAATACTATGCCATGATCATATGTAAACTATAATTTGTTTTTAAAATCAGTATTTACTTGAGGTTTGATAGCGTCCCGCATACACCCTGAACGGAACGTGTCGTTATATCTCAAAAACGGAACGACCCGCATATATTTGGACGTTTGGCAACCCTAAATACAAGTCACATACAAACACAAAAGATTTATCGTTGTGTACCCAACTTTAGACTGTCATATTAACACCCAGTTTCCGTAACCTATGTTAAACAACTGTTATGAAGAGATAAATCGTAATTAAAAATTGATTGGCCTTTCGGATGGATGAAAGTCTCTTTCATGAGTTAATTTATCGGCTACTCTGTCCTCGGAATGGAATTAAAACAAATGGTGAACACTGGTTATTACAGCTAACATGTAAGGCCGTAATACCAATCTGGGTAATCTTTAAATTTTATTTACTAACACTTACTGAATTAACTAGCAGTTTAAATTATTCTGTTATTTGAATCATCTGTACTGAGACAAAAAAACACTAAACATGTATGTATTTGAACCGACGCTCTTCGTTATATATACTGACGTACACCAAGTTATATTTTAACACTGGCAAGCGAGGATCTACTTTTTTTATGATAAAACAGTGAACAAGAACATGGCGGTCCTCTAAACACCGTGGCCTTTAGACACCATAGTTGTTATAGAAGCCTCGCTGTCCTGTAGGCGGTATGTTAAGCCTATTGTGCATGTCCACCGGCTACCCTAACATGACTCTGGAACATGCAAGAGTTGTTATGGCGGCAGAAATACTAAAGGACTTAAAGCGGTGGATCACTACCTGGTGGCCTTATTGGTAATCATCCTTTTTAAGCAGTGCTCGCCATTTACGAGCTGCCTGACAGAGAAGTAGATGGTCTATTATACTCAGTGGAACCGGACCAATACGGGGAAAACTATAGAACCTTTCAAGAGCGATAGGACTCGCATATGACCATTTAATTTGTAGGCTAGATCTGCACTGATAACGATGAAGGTAGCTTCACACCCATGACCCAGAAATTCAAGGTAGAGGGACAACCAGGGCACCTACGACTAGCCGAAGACACTAGAAGTCCCACTATGTGGTAGCTGGCAAGCCTATCGCCAACAGAGTACATACCCAATCTCGGGCAATGTTAATTTTTATTAGAACATTGAAAATACATATTTTTTTTGGGACCTGACCCGGTTATCGACCCCGGGAAGCTAAGTCCGACGCCGGACCGCTAGACCACAGAAACTATAACAATGACGATGAATAATAAAATAAACATATATCAAAACACAATAAAGGGAGTTTGGTAATCGGTACTCGTATAGTAAACCTCCTATTTCAATTTATCGCATTTTTTTTTCAATTCCATCCACTTTATTATTGCAATTCACTTTATTATTGCAATTTATATTCAGAAAGTGTAGATTGTAGGAAAACAATTGACAACTCGACACATTATGATATCTTCACAACACACTTATTTATCTCACAAACAAATCGGCACTGAATAATGTGATTAATGATATTATTTACATTAGTCTTTATCACATTGAGTGTATAATTAATTATCAGGTCAGAGATGTTTAATTATTGCATAAAATTATTATATTTGAACGAAATTATTTATTTTCAATGTTGGTCTGAATCCCATTTATAAAATAAACCATCTGCATAGTTCCCTGCAGCTCGTTAGCAACGTTCATAACTGAAATAATATAATAATAATAAATAAATTTCCCTAGGCAAGTTACACAAATTGAATCTAACCCCAAAGTACCTAAGCAAATTATATGCTTGTATTATGGGTGTTGTTAGTCCACAATCCTAATACATAAAAAAAATTAATACGTGATGCCAAAACTTTGGATCCCTTTTTTTACGAAAATTGCGCGAACGGAGGAGTATGAAATTTGGCACACTTATAGGTTATGTTTAGGAGAAGTGCAGAACGCTAATATTTTTCAATAATAATGCTTATAAAGTACATTAAATCAATAAATAAAACATTATCCACACTACCATGCATTTGACACACACAAACATATTGATGATAACGATAAAAGATCACAGATGGTACACTAACTATTCAGGAAACGAAGTAGTTGGTCTTGAGAAATGAAGATAGCGTTCTTGTCAACAAGATATTAAAATTTATTATGGTCGAATTTCGACCAATGAGCGACCACTAGTACATAGAAATGCTTATATAGATACCAGAATAAATTTAATAAACACCCAGACCCAGAAATGTTGACATCTAAATGTTCACCACACAAATGCCTTCCCCCGTCGGGAATCGAACCCGAGCCTCGCGGTAAGTCGATGTAGTTAGGCGTGCACGCTAGCTACTCGACCAGCCAGGCGGTCAAGAAATGAAATGAATCATTAATGCAAAGTTGTAGTAGAGAGCTCTGTAGCAACTTCTCCAGTTAGAGATCCACTGCCTTACCTACTCCTGCCGCCATTATGACTTTTTCATGTTCCGGGGTCCAGCAAACATGTTTCAGACCGGAGATTAGGGTATCCGATAGACTTGCAAAACAGACCTGACATACCGACTGCATGTTGCTGTCGTCATGACAGAGTATGACGCTGTCGTGTACCGATCTCGAAGTTAGTGTAAAGTAATATAAAATAACTAAGCCAAAAAAACAGATTACTCTACACCTCTACAGCTACGTACTTTACAGCTCTATTTAGAGGTATATACATACATATCTTCATGCCAAGTCTCGGAACCGCATGTTTGTAAGAAAGTAATGAATGTGGCAGAAGCTAGACAAGTGCCTGCAAGGATCGTGACATTTGGTATTTGATACTCGCTACCTAAATGGTAAGCTACTTGGCGTGAAGGAATGTATGAGATTTTATAAAATGTGAAGATGTTTTATACATCATAAAATGACGTGCTCAAGTAACACCCCAAATACCTTCTTAGACTCCCTTACTATAAACCATTAAAATTACAGCTCGGACATTTATAACAAGGGCCTTGTTGGGATCCAAGAATTTTGATGATGTGCAAAGAATATTGAAAGATGAAGGTTTGGGAATTGGCAACGGGTTTTCCTTGAACATGATATGGACAGATAAGTCAGGAGACCGGGAGGTTTACAACGTTGAAGTTGCACCAGACCTAAAATCCGACAGCTCTTTGCTTAACATCCACCATTACGAAAAGGAAGCACTCGTACATACTAATATGTAAGTTTACACACCTACACTATTGAGGAAGAGAAGTAAGTAGTTCATCTGAGGGTAAGTAACAACCCGCTCATGAAAGCTGTAGCTATAAAACCAGTAGGCCTAGCATACGCCCGTAGAACAGTTTCTCTTCAAATATGTTTTCACGAGCTGATGCCTGCGGCTTCGCCCGCGCATTCACAGGAACCAGTTGTGCGATCGGGATTAAAAGCCTATATGTTAATCTAGGTCACAATCTGTGTTCCAAATTTCATACAAATCCATTTAGTCATTCGAGCATGAAGTAACAAACATCCATACATACTCACAAACTTTCGCATTATGATATTAATAGGAAGTCTCAGTCTCATGGTGAACAAGCTGTTCCGGTGAACCTCGTACCACACGCCGCTTACTATGTGATTTTTTCTTATATTTTCAAGTGATTTGATACCTAACTGTTCTGTTGTTTGGAGCTGAAATAAATCCAAACGTCATTTAAATCCGACCAGCAGTTCTCAAGTTATAAATGTAACCAACGCAAGTTTGTGTTATGTACCGGGAGTGTTCAGAAGAAAAGTCCTGTTTCGTTAAGATAACGCCTGTGTTCACACGTCTGTCCAATCGATGGCTGAAATCCAGAATCGTGGCTTTGAACTATTACCGCATCCGCCTGATTCATCTGATCTAGCACCGTCAGAATATTTTCTGTTCCTTAACCTAAAAAAGCATTTGGAAGGTCAAAGATTGTTGATAAACGACGACGTCAAAACAGCAGTAGACGCATATTTTGACTATAAGGAAGAATTTTTTTCAACAGCCTAAATGCTTTGAATGGATGGCAAAAATGCATCGAACTTGGTGGTGATTATGTAAAAAAAATAAAAATGTATCTGATTTAGTATATTTATTTTCTAAGTTAGGCCGAATACTTCGTACACTCGTTAAAGAGACTTTACTTGGTTAGAGAAGGAAACAAAAGATTCTCTCGCACTCAATTTTATCCTTAATTCGGATCCCAAGTAACTGTAACCTACCTTTACACAAAATTTGATAAAAATCCGTTTTGTAGATATTGTGAAGCGTTTTGATTTCTGTATCCTATATACAAAACGTAGCAATTATTATTAGTAAAAATATTTTCATGTACAGATCTAGTTTTAGCAAATTTAGCATTTTAGCAAATTTTCAAAACTTGCATTCCACTGCGCGGACGTTACTAAGTTCTGGGAAACAACAACTATGAATAAACAACTAAAACAATTTCATAAAATTTCGACTCTAGCTTAGATCCAATTTTTCTTGTTACTTTACAATCGTCTGTAGTTGTTACTAACTGTACCTATATATGTTTTTAGATATCTTCGTATCCCAGTACAAGAAGTGATAGGACCAATCATAGACAGCAGCACCACTCGTCTCAAGGCGATCCATGCTCATCCACCACCAGAAACAGGAAAGGACATTAAAGATATCCTGTCCGACACTAGCAGCACGGAATTCCAAGTATTCCAAGAGAAGCCCGAATCCATTATTAAGACTATTGCAGCAGGTATAAAAATAACCTTTACAGTACACTTAATTTTCATTATCAGCCCTTTTTTAAGACGCAGAATTACAGGCTGACTTTCTGATACTACTACTCAGCCATTCTACCTAATAGTCCGATGAAGTTGTTAAAACCTCGCGGCTAACAACATATTAGCCATTTCAAAAAAAAACCTAATTTGTTTTTTTTGTGATACTCGGTTTTTGTGATACTTACATTTAATTTTTGACGCTCAAGCACGAATTTCAAAATGGTAAGAGTCTAACGATGACCTAGACACCATAGATGTTCTAGGTGCGACTGCTCTCCTCTAGCCGGGATGTTAGGACTGACGTGCAAGTCTACAGGATACTAACAATGTGATTATAGCCACATGAATTACAAGTAAGGGGTGGATCTCTGCTCGAGCAAATTGCTGCACAGCACTTTAACACTTGTGGTCTTATTTTTGATTACCTATTTATCCTATGCTCGCCTCTTACGAGCTGCCTGGTAGAGAGGCAAGTCTATTCTACTTGGTGGACCCAAAACCTATTTAACCTATACACCTTAAGAGCAACCGGGAAGAGACGATGGTCTACTCTCCATTGAAGACCAATCTATATTTACTTCATTTATTCGAAAGTTCTTATGAAAAGAAAACTGAGAACGAAAATTGGAAAACAAACAATACTTTAGTAGACAGTCTTATAAAAACGAAATAACTGTTAATGCCAAGCCAAACGAAGTTTGACGGGTAGGCTATTATTCAATAAAAATATTTTAGCACCAAACTCTAAGTCTTTTACTTATAATAGTAAGGCTATTGTAATTAGGCATGAATCTGTTTTATCTAGATTTTCCGCCATTTCATATTTTCAGGTATATTTGATCTGAATAAGATGACTTGGAGCATTTATATCAATAAACCGAACAGTTCGGAGCCAGTCGCCATTTTGCCCATAAGATTTTCTGCATTAGAATGTTATAATCACTAAAATAAAATTAGTGACACTTTCTTTTGTGTAGATGCAATGCTAGATTGTTAACTTATACTAATTATAGACAATGTATAGTAAGGGGAGTCCAAGAGAGGATTTGTGCAGTTACTCAAGCGCGTCAGATTATGATATGAAAGATACCTTGGCAACGTAGTAAAATTTTATAATATATAAATTTCTGTATGAAGCTGCGCGAGTAAGGGTTTTAATCATATTGAGCGTTATATTCGAGAACACAAGAAAAAAACTATCACAAAATAAACGATAAAGAAAAGTATGCATCGATCAAGGGATCGGGGATAATCCAGTAACTGTACCTAATTATTTTTTAGCTTCTAAAAGTTAATCACACCGCTGAAATTATAGATGTCATATCAATTTTCTCCACACTTTTTTTATAAAATCAACAAAATCCAAAAGATCCCCATGACACTGGAGTTATTACAAATTTACTGGCCTGGACTCCCTTTCTAAAAATAACTTTATACTAAAGATAGACAGTGTGCTATGTAAACAGAGGCAAATGTACGCGAAAACAATAATACTTTTAAAAACATTTTTTATTATAGAATATTCACAATCTGGTAAATATAGAAAATACAATGCCCCATAGAATGGCCTAGGACTACCCAATGGTGGTCTTGCAATCATTACTCTGAAAATGTTAAAGAGAGGGAAATTATACCTGTTTATATTTATTATCCACCTAGAGATAAGTCTCTATAGAGACTTAGTTACGTGTGTCATTGTAAAATATAAATGTACCTAATGAAAACATAAATGCCATATTTTTCTTAAGAGTTACGAGATATTGGTGTAATTCTTCAGAGCAACTATTACACAAGTATAAGTTTTTGTTGTCTTCATTCTACGAAAGTAATAGAAAGAGGAAAACCACGCTCAGTGCTATCAGATTAGGTTGTACTCGACATTTTACAAACTTTTGGTCTATTCCTACAAGTTCGGGCTAATCTGACAAGTCCAAACGTTCAATCTCTTTTGTTTCTGTTTCATTGAAAAAAGATAGCACACAAAAGTAAACTAAAATTTACTAACATTGTTTTGTGATCAGCAGAATTGCCACCATTAGGGTAATAAGAGCAGGTTTAGAAACTGTACTGTAGTGTAAGCTAACAGCAGATAATAAATCCTAGGTACATCGCCTCTAAATAAATTAATTTAATCTAAGTGTTACCAGCGTTGAAAATTTAAAATGACGTTATACTTATTTCTACGA
>NJDC01003779.1:4944-32027 GCA_002245475.1 Calephelis virginiensis
AAGACCATATTATGTGAGTTTTTGCGATACTGTAGCTTGTAGGCTCAAGCTGTCGCTTCAAAACGCGTGGTTATGTTGTTACTTGTTTCTGCGATTTTTTAAATACCTTGAGCGCGTTTGTCTTTATTTAGGATTAAGGGCGCTTGCGATTAGCCACTTATAACATTTGTATGTTCGTACATAGCTAATAAGTTTAAGTTTAAAAAAAATAACTTGACAAATATATAACTACAGTGAAGTATTACAAAATATTTTTCAACGTTAGGCTTAGTTTCCATACTGATTTATATTTATACTGTGATTAAGTAAAGCAAATTGTATGTTTGCATTATGTTACGTAGATTAGTCACAACATTAAAGGATCAGGTAACTCCTCAACTGAATACCTGAATCTGTTTAAAAAGCACTCAGACCCAAAAACACAAATGCCTACCTCCGTCGGGAATCGATTATCGAACCCTAGTCTCGAAGAGGGTATATAAAGTGTAATGCATCTTTGTTATCTGAAAGCAACATATATTTCGTGCCATTAAAAAATCCCTCAACTTATGAAAAAGTACAAAAAGCGCGGGAAGAAAAGATAATAAAACAGGCAATAGTTGTCACCGCGGCAATTCGAATGATTTACTGCGCTCAGTGTTCCATCGCTGGTCCAATGTAGTCACGAAATGAAATGTGAATAATGGACCACGAACGCACGGGGAATTGTAAATCGTATCCAATGATAGCTAAACGTTTGCCGAATTCAAATCTGCAGACTTGGTACAACAGATCTAGCTGAATGGGCTCAAGTTGATACATTATTCTTTATTATGTTTTATTGTTCTTTCTTTCGTGGTGTATATATGTGTTATAAATAGCTTGTATATTTGTGCATAATGGGAAATTCCTTTTTAAGGTTCCGTAGCCTAATGTCAAAAATCGAACTCTTGTAGATTCAAGATGTCCGTCTGTCTCTCAACCCGTATTCATACATTTTGGAATTTACTTACCACGTTTCAACTGTTTAGTCGTACGCGGTTAAAAAGTGGTGGATGGATGGTACTGTAAAGGTTGTATTACTTGCGGTGCGAGCCCTACCAGCTGTAGTCAAAAGAAAAATATTTAAAAAGTAAATAAATTTTAAATTACATATTATTACAATGAAAAAAGAAAAAAATGAGAGGTTTGGCAACACCGTGAAAGATGATGGTCGTATTTTTTTCGTAGTTATTGAATTTTGTGTAAATTATGAGTAAAATTATATTATTTAGGTGAAAATTAATTTAATTTTGTTCAGCGAAAGTGCACAAGAGAAATGTTTATAAAGAAATCAGTGTATCGTGTATTTTCTCGCTGCCGCCAAGTGTAACTAAATGAGCTTGAGTAACGAAGCCACCGCTTTACTCAAGACCCTGACATGACTCTGACGCATGACCTAAAGGTCTTAGCCGGACCCAGAAAGGGGCAAATTAACTTAAAAAAATGTCAGATGAAAATAGAGGAACATAAAATGAGTACCTATATAAAAAAATATAAAATAGACTAAATTAATTTATCAAAAAAAGTATTATGTTGTGTCGAGGTTGTATACCTACCGACGAAAAAAAATATTGATTTAGGTACATAGTGACGTAAAAGTATTTTTATCTAACCTACTTAACATGCACCTAATATACATGTTTATAGATCTTTAAAAATGACATTGAGATAACTCATTTTACTTTTTCTCCAAGTCCTTCTTTTAAAAGATAGATATCAACTTTCAAAGTGGTAAATAGTGTACTCCGCCCCTTTCATTTCTAAAGTAAGAGAGCAAAAAATCTGAAAAAGTGTATATGCTATAGATTGTACTAAAAATTTTAGCACAAAATATTTTCATCGAGGAAATTTTTGACTAATATCGTATTTTCGAAAATTTTAATACAACGAAAAAAGTAAAAAGTATAGCTTAACGCCCGTACCCCCGTAGGGGTTGGCAGCGTGCAACCAGGGCATCACTACTAGCCGAGGACACTAGGTCCCTTATTGTGATAGGTGACAAACCAATGGCCAATCGGGTACTAATCTCATTCAGGGAAACTTTGTTTCTATTACAAAATTTAGGAAACATATTCTTTTTTTGTGGACCAACCCACGAATCAAATCCGGGACCTCATAAAGTCATGTCAAAAACCGAACCACTAGGGCGAGAGGTGAAAACAAACACAACGAACAAACACAAAACAAAAAACAAAGTTAGTTTGCGGGTGAAAAATTAAGGAGTAATAAGTGACATCTATTAAAATATTACTTGCTACTCTCAGGATATATCCCTAATCTATACTTATTACTATACCTAGCACTCGTTAAGAGCAAATCCAACTCATACCTAACCAATTTATTTCAAAACTAGCTTCTTCTCGCGACTTTGTACACACGTTAAAGTGACTTTCCATAGTAAGTGATCGGAAAAAAGGTATCCTAAAATGTTGTCTCGAAGTAACCTAGTACTACATAAAATTTAGTAAGAATCTGTTTAGTAAATTTTATGTGGCAATTAAATAGAAAAACTGATAAAAATTCAATGCCTTAACCTCGTTTTGGTATACCTAAACCTATATCCTGTATACAATGTGTACAGTAATCATTGTTTTAAAAATATATTTCATGTACACAAATATTTTTGTATAATAATATGTTACGTACATACAGAATTTGTTTTATTAATATTAATTTTCTTTGAGATTGTCGCATCTGTGGTTTAGTGGTCTGGTGTAGGACTTAACTTCATGAGGGCCTGAGTTCCATCTCCGAGTCAGGTAACAAAAATAAAATGTGATTTTAAATTTTCTAGTAAAAACAACGTTGCTCGAGATTAGCTGTGTCCGGTTTGCGATAGGCTTGCCACCTATCATACTGTCTGACTTTGAGTTTTCAGCTAATTGTGGATGGTTGTACCTTTGCCTATCTTTTCCGGCAAGCGAGCGTGAAGATACTTTTTTTAAATTGTATGTTTAACTGAAGTGTATTAACAAATAAGCGTCAAAAACATAACCTCCTTTATTTAAGTTGGGTAAAGTTCGAAAAATCTTTAAACTTGTCAATTTGTAAGTGACACGGATAATCTTACCTCAGCATCAAAAAGTCGTCTCGTTTTATTCATAAGTTCAACGCCCCATCCGAAGAAATAACAAAGCGTTTGAGCGTGGGGGTGGTTTAGTCATAAATCAAGAGAACGTCATAAATACCGCTCTCCCTCTGAGGGTAAGAAGTGTCACATTTTCCGACTCATAACACAGAGCTCTAATGCACTTCGCGGTACCAGGGAATCCCTGGATTGCGGTGTAGACGGAATTCCCGGAATTCCTGGCGCTCAATTACGTTAGGAAGTCATAAGTTTCTGTCTGGGAAGACTGACAAATTTAAAGAAATTGTTACTTTATTGAATATTTATTAAACTTATTTCTACCATGTTATAAAATAGTTGTGGCCTCGGCGTTGACCGCAAGGTCAGTGGTCTTACAGGAACATTTTTTCTGGATAAAAACTATCCTATGTGTTAATCCAAGTTACCTTCTATGTGTGTAAAATTTCATGAAAATTCGTTAAGCACTTTTTTGTATTCGTAAAATTATGTCCTTATGGACAGATCCAACAGTATTTAGATATAGGTAGTTTATATTATTCAGCTACGTCATTGTGAAGATCTACTAGAAAAGTAATTGGGATAGATTACTCATCGTACGTAGGTTATTCCTGATTATTACTCCATACTCTATAAAAAATACATTTGCCCGCCTCGTTGCCCAAGAAGTTAACCCACACGCCTAGCTTAACCAGTCTGTAATGCTCGGGTTTGATTCCCGACGAGGGTAGGCATTTGTGTGATAAACATTGATGTCTGTATTTCCGGGTCTGGGTGGTTATTACATTTATAAGTGTTTTGATTTATTTTAGTTTTTCTGTGTATTTGTGTGACCCTTAACACAAGTACATAATTTGGATACTTTTAGGCGAGATAAATTTGTGTAATTTGTCCATAGTTTTTTTAAAATTATTATTTATTAATAATACTCTATGCCTACCCTCCAAGCGACTTGGCGTGAAGATATGTATGCAACCAGGAGTAACGATGTGGTGACGATAATAAGACTTCCGAAAAATTAATACACCGTGTTGCTCTGAATTTCCTGCTAGGCAGCTTGTATATTGTATAAGCCAAGCATAATATTCTAAAAGTATCATTACGAACTAGCCACTGGTGGTAGAGCACCGTACTGCTATTCGTCGGGGTAGACATCCTTACCTATTCTTCCAGCCATAATAACAGTGTCATGTGTTTACCCGGAGTGTAGAGTGGCCGGTAAACTTGCACAAAAGGATTAACACCCTGGCCACAGTACAGCGACGTACCTACAACATCTATGGTGTATATGGGCCACGATTACCTTTTACCATCATAAGAAACGTGTGCTTGTCGTTGTCTTATTGTCTAAAAAACTGATTTTGAAGATATTATTATTGAAATTCGTCTCTGTGGTCTAGCGGTACGGCGTTGGATTTGACTTTTTTGAGGTACCGGGTTCGAACTTCGGTTCGGGCAACAAAAAATATATTTTTTTCGTACTAAAATATGAGTATAGTTCTCTGACAATGGATAAGCGCCCGGTTGGCGATAGGATTGCCACCTATCAGATTATGGGACTTTGTGCCTTCGGCTCGTGGTGGGTGTCCTAGTTGTGCCTCTGCTTACTTCTTCGGAGATATAGGCGTGAATATACTTTTTGTAATATTTTCAAATGTTTTTCTCTTACTAATTAAATAATAATCAAAAGTTCATTTGTTAACTTAAACAATTTTTCTACTTTGTTAATTTAGATATTTATTACTATTGTTATTTCTTAGACTTCGGTAGTATCTCGTGATGGAACTATATTTTCACGGAAATGTTTCGTTTATTTCCCTAGGCACTACTTCGTGGCAGTACTGGTAGTATCACGGGTATTTTTCTTTTCTATAGCAATACTATTGTTATTGGCTGTTAACACTACATGTTACCCGCGGTTATGCTCGTGTGGCAGTTAATATATTTACTAAACTGGAGATGAATTAGAAACTATATTAGTAATTTTTTTTAACATGCTTATTTATTTTTAATTAATAGTCCATTAATAAGGACTTTCATACAAACTTTCAACCCCTACTTCATTGCCTTAGGGGTAGAATTTCTAGAAACGCTTCTCATTTTTAATAAGTGGGCCAGAAATAAAGTTTCATGTTTCTAACTTAAAAAATGACGGTATCTTATACAAAATTTCAACCCCTTTTTCACCCCTTAGAGGTTGAATTTCCAAAATTTCGTCATTACTGGGTGTCTTCTCAATAAAACGACCCTACTCACCAAATTTCATGGCTGTAACTTCAACAGTTTTTGCGCGGCGATGATAAATTAGTCAGTCAGTCAGTCAGAACATATTATTTTATAAGTATAGATCACCTAATGATTACTAATTACTACTGAAAACAATAAAGAACAGAATGTTCTTTATAATATGAATACCAGTTTCAAAAATTTAAAAATAATAATTCTTACTTGTTTATCTTGCTTAACTAAAACCAAGAAAATAGTTCGTTCTAATTCCTAAAGACGTACTAGATGGTTCTGGATGGTATACACCTCCCAACAAAGGTAACCTTGGAGGAAATTTTGTTTCCATCTTCCGATTATTAATATGTTTGTATTAAATCTACGGTCTAGATATATGCAAATTATTTTATCACCAGTGATTACAATCGTTTAGAACCCTTATCTTATATCTTTAAATGAGCAATTCTTGTATATATATAAATAATTGGAATCTCGGAATCGGCTCCAACGATTTACATGAAATTTAGTATGGTATTTTATTATTTAGTAATCCCCTAGGTTTCGGGGGCGATAAATCGATCTAGCTATGAATCTTTTTTAGAAAATGTCATTTTATTCGTGTTTAAACTGAAAAATATGACTCTTCCTGACATCTGTTGCCGAATAATAATACTATTTTTTGGAAGCAATAAAGTTGTTCCAGCAGATGGCGTTGTTAAGTGACACGAAGTCAATGAGTGTTTGCTAAGAAATTTTATATTATGGGTCGTACTTAAATATAATTTCCAAAAAACACAATTTATAAAAAAAATCGGTCATCCAGGTATTTATTAATTAAACGCAATAAAATCTATAACGCCTAATTCATACTAATGTGGTATCAAGGTATATTTTTTGTTAGTAGAGATAGTTGAAAAGGTGGGAAGAGACTTTATAGATACAAAATTGTGGTTCGGTCATGTGGAAAGAATGACAGATGAAAGATTGACAAAGCAGATATACAATGCGAATGTGGATGAATGCTTACCCGGGAAGACCAAGGTTGACATTCCACGATCAGATAAATCGGATATTATCCGAGGGTGGCGTCAAGAGTCTCCGAAACCAGCGTGTTTGTATGAGAAAGGCAATGAATGTGAAGGAAGCCAGACAGGTTTGTCAGGATCGTAAGGTCTGACACTCGATACTCTCTGCCTATCCCATAAGGGGCTTCGCGTGAAGATATGTATGTATGTATGTAACTGTAGATGAAATTTTAATAGACCTGTGTGGCTGAAAGTGTCACTTTGATATCGAGGTCACTCGGTTAAAGGAACCGGGCATAAGTCTTACATTAAGTCCAGGATAGACAGACCTTAGTCATTTTCTAAGAGCTAAATTTTTTTTAGCGTATTCTTCTAAGTACTACGAAATTTGGATCATAATGGCTTTGAAAAATCAAGATGCCGTGTAAAAAAATAGGTTGTAGGAGTTGGAACTATGGAACTGGTTGACGCGGAAAAATCTTCTGGTAACTTATAAAATGCAGCTTTTTTTCTATAAATAAAAGTAGCAACAATTTACAAAACCTTTTAAAAATGCAAAGTTTGTCTCTGTTTCTTTTTCGGTCGGGAATCGAATCCAAGCCTCGCGGTTGGTCAGAAACTAAAGTCGTATGTGCTAGCCGCTCAACCATCGACGAAGATTTCCACTGGTGCAACTGCAAGTATAACTCTTCAACACCTTATGGATCTTGATCAAATGTAAATGGTGGCCCCATTTAAAAAGAACCTGTTTTCATAAAAGAATATCAACAATTTTTTTTTCAGCCAGCAAAAAGTTCTACGGTCTTTTTTTGGAGATCAGTAAATAAAAATAAAGTATCTTCACGCCCATATCCCCGAAGAGGTAGGCAGAGGTACAACCAAGAGACCCACGACTAGCCGAAGACACTAAGTCCCACAATGTGATAGGTGGGAAGCCTATCGCCAACCGGGCACATTTCCAATCCCAAACAACATTTTTTTATTAGAAAATTGGAAAAATCCAATTTTCTTTTTGTTGATCGACCCGGGATTCGAACGCGGGACCTCATGCAGTCAAGTCCAACACCCGGACCGCTAGACCACAGAGACGTTTAAAAATAAAGAAAATATTAAATCGTTTGTTTTCATATAGATCTAGATACATGAGGCACTTGTGATTCATAAAATACCAAAATCTACCACTAGATCGGAACACGGCAACATATTCAGAACATCTGGTGAAATGAAGTTTATGTTTAGAAATCAAAGCTTCCGCCTTTAAACAACCTATCAGTTTATATAATAAATGAAATCCACCTTAAAATATGTCAATATTGCCAATACCATCTAATACCGTCATCCCCGAATCACATGCACGAATGGAAAAGCATATTGGTTTATTTAGAACTAGGTGTTGCCCGTTGCTATGGCCGCGCAATAAATTTATTAAGATTTCCCACACGAACCTGCTTAGATATTGTGATTATTTCACTTTCTAGCTACCAATCTCCACATACAAAAATGAATGGTTTCATTAAATTTAATTAAGATGTCTCAAAGAAATCCGTTTAGATATCGTGATAAAATAGCGTATATCATTTTCCAGACACCTATCTCCACACAAAAAACTAATGGTTATATTAAATATCGTAAGATCTACTATGAGAACCCGTTTAGATATCGTGATAAAATTGCCTATATTACCTTTTAGCCTCTAATTTATATACATAAATTAAAGGTATCGTTAAATTTATTAAGGTCTCGCACTGATACTCGTTTAGATATCGTGATAAAAATAGCCTACATCACTTTCCAGCTTCTTAATTATCTCCACATACAGAAAAAAAAATCTTCACACCCATATACCCGAAGAGGTATGCAGAGGCACAACCAGGGTACCCACGACTAGCCGACGATACTAAGCTCCACAATGTGATAGGTGGCAAGCCTATCGCCAACCAAGCACATATCCTATCCCGAGCAACATTTTTTTTATTAGAAAATTGGAAAAACCCAATTTTCTTTTGTTGCCCGACCCGGGATTCGAACACGGGACCTCATGCATTCAAGTCCAACCACTGAACCGCTAGACCACACAGGCGATAACATCCACGATCCACATACAGAAAACAATGGTATCAATTGCTGTGGTGCGACATGAACGAAAGAGAAACAAACACACAATTGCATTTTCATAAATATTATCTACGGTTAATGGAAAAAATAATTGCGTCATTAAATTTAGTAATATCTCACACGGGAACCCGTATAGATATCTTTATAACATAGCGTATGCCATTTTCCAGCTTCCTAACTATCTCCACATACAAAAATAATAGTATCACTAAATTTAGATCTCTCATAGGGTTATGTTTATTTATAGTGACAAAATAGCCTATATCACTTTCCAGTCTCCTAACTATCTCTACACACAAAAAGTAATGGTATCATTAAATGTCGTAAGATCTCTCTAAGAATCCGTTTAGACTTAGATATCGTGATAAAATAGCCCATATCACTTTCCAGCTGCCTTTTAGAAATCGTGATAAAATACCCTATATCACTTCCAGCATCATAGTTATCTGCATACACAAAAAACAATGCCATCAATTGCCCTGTTGTGACATACATGAAACAAACATACATTCGCATTTTCCTAAATATTATCTAAGGTTAGTTTCTAATTCAAATTATTTAGTTTTCCAACATCAACTTGTTTAGATATCGGAATACAAAGGAGTCCATGTCAGTCGCTTCTTATCTCCACATATAAAATCAGACTGTAACGTTACTTGTAACGTGAAAAATTTACAAACAAACACACTTTTGTATTTATAATATTAGTATGGATATTGTAATCCTCGGCCTACCTTAACGATATTGGTGATTTGAGAAGTTGGTGATCCGTGATTAATCCGTCGGGACATTAGATGGGGTGCAAAATTCATCCCTCCGTGTTAGTGGTGCTGCTATGGTGACGTACTGGTACGGGGTACCATCATCTGTTAACCAAATGTTGATTTAAGAAAACTCGAGCACAGTAAAACTGCAAAAATACGACTTAAATTTCAATATGTCCTATATTCAAGAAACGAGCCGTTTTACGGGTGGTAGTTATTCGTACCAATAGTAAAATATCTAACTACGGTTGCTCGTTTTTGGTAGTTAATTTATTTATTTTATTATTTGAAAAAGCACACGGATTTCCTGATGGTAAGGAAAATCAAGCTGCCTAGCGACAATAAAGATGGTAATGGTACGTTGCCAACCTATAGCCGGAATATTAGACCTCGAGCAAAAGTAAGTTTACCGGCTACTTTATCCTCCGAACAAGAACACGTCATCTGCAAGCACTGACGTTATGGACGTTATGGCGGTAGAAATAGGTAAGGCGGTGGTACTAATCGGGGTGAGTCGCTGCGAAACTCTACCACCTAATCAGATGTCACGGTGTTAGTGACGGTAAGCCTATGCTCGCATTTTACAAGCCAAACCAGCCACCATAGTGTGTTGCTTCAGTGGTAAAACAAACATAAAATTAATAATATAAAAGAACAAAGGATTTTAGGTATAATCGTTTAACAGTTATTTGTTGAATAACTCAAATAGAGAGAACATCGGATTGAGTGAATGATTAATTAATATTTGATTTGGTTCGACCGTCCTAAGCCCCAAATCAATAAGCAAATGTTACCTTCATTCCAAATTAATCTTGATTACAGTGTGCAAAATGAAAATGTGTAATGTCGGGTTATTAAGTCTAATTAATATACATAGTACATACACATTGTTGTGACAGAATCATCATCTTAGGGCTTGCATGTTCCTGGGTTAAGTATTTAACACTGAGTTAGCGTCTAACTAGAGTTAAATGACCTTATATTTGACAGTTTAACTCAATATTAAATCTAACCCGGGAATGTGCAAGTGGCCCTTAATATATATAAATTACCTATCACGTTGTTTTTCCGCGATGGACTCCCAAACTACTTAACCGATTTTAATCAAATTTACACACCGTGTGCAGTTTGACCTAACTTGAAAGATAGCTTATATCTCAATTTCTCGCGGGTGAAACCGCGGGTAACAGTTAGTATCCCCATTTCGCGTGGTCATCACATCATGTCTCTATGTATGGACCGATTTTGCTCATTCTTTTTTGTTATGTTAGTTACTGTCAGATGAAGGTTCTTATAAAAAGAAAAACTGCGAACATTGCACAAAAAAGGGGAAAATAATGCTTTGATATTTATAAACTTTTAGAGCTGTCTTTTTCTTTTCTTTCTTTCTTTAAGTATTGGCCTTCACGTTAGTATTTTGCCATTAGTCAAGTAGAAATTTGCTTCAAATTTTACATCAAATTTAACAAATTATAATTAGTCATCAGTCATAGCTCATAAGTCGTCATTTAGTCATGTCAGGCTCTTGGGTAAAGCGATGACTTCATTATCCAAGCTCATATAACGAGGTTTGGCGGCAACGAGGAAATACATGGGAAATACACGATACGCTAATTTCTTCCTGATTATTTCATTTCTGCACTTTCACTGAACGAAATTGTACAAAATGCCACCAAAATTGACTAATTTCACTCAATATCAACACGAAATACAATAATTATGAAAAAACTTCCACCATCTTTTCTCTCGATGGCGCCAAAACTCTTTAGAGCTGTCAATGGCATGCGTTAAGAAGTTCGTCGGGTCGGCTTGTATATAAAAGAAATTAAGATATGGTCATAACAGAACAATAAAAATAATTGAAAATTCCAAGAACGGTTCTCTGTTTAAATAGTTTTTGAATCTCAACATGTTTACAACACCACGATAATATTTCTGAACCGGAATCTATCAAATATTAAATATTCCGCAAATGATATACCACACCTATAACCTTCATGCGTAGCGATCTTTTACCTTGTGATCCCGAAAATGCTTTTGGAAGAGCATCGTTTTGACATTCATTATAAAGAGAGATATTTTAAAACAGATACAACTTATTAATCTTCAAGGAAAGAGCGTATTCATTCCTTAAAGGTTAACACGCAAGCGTGATGCTCCTGGTGTTATGGGGTCAGTGATGACTTATCAGCTCAGCTTATTCATACCTTCCTTGATGGCGTCACCTTCTACTCGTATATAAAAAAAGATAAGGGTCAAGCTAAAATATCAGGGATTGATTGAAATCGGTTAAGTACGAGCGGCAAAAAGATTGTGTTTGTAATCTTGTAGTAAGGATTTGCCATTGACTACTTGAGGTCTCGGTTAGGTTCCTGGGTCGGGTAGCTCGGAATATTTTTTTTTTCAATTTGATAAAATATAAAGTTGCCCTGAATAGGACAATAAGTGACCCGTTAGCAATAAGTATGCTTCTTTAGGGATACAGTCGTGAAGATACTTACTTTATTTGAATACAAATACGAATCTCAGGTTTCTTGAAAGAAAGTTTTCATTGAAGTTAAAAATAATTATTGCGATGAAGGAAAAATTTAAATATTTAATTTCCTGGTTTTTCGTTGAATATGCATTACTTCCTAGTTTTCTTACTTCGAATTAAAATGATAAGTATTTTAATAACTTATTGGTCGAGTGCATTACCAATCTACAAAGTTTGATTCCCGATAGATGCGGGTTAAATGTCTGTCTTTTAGGGTTCAGGTGTGTATGTCGGGGCGAGTAAAGAGAGACCGTGTACCTGCATTACAAGTATTACAAGTTGGTGCCAATCCAATTTAATACATACTTATAATATAATTATTAGTTTAAGGCTTGGCACCAACTTCAAACCTATCAGTTAACAGCATATGTAAGTAATAGGTAGTATACAATTAATACTAAATCTTTATTATTTTTGTTACTTTTTAGGTTTGAATCCGGTTGTATTTAACGTAGTTATTTTTTTGCTTACGTTTTGCAGTTTTAATCATTTAAATTATATCATACTAGTCGACCCGCGACTTTCTATCGCTTGACATTAACAGCTAGTAACGGTTTGTATTGAAAAAATACGTTTTTTTTTCACTTTTCCTGCAGTTTTCGCGGTTTTACTATTTATGAGAACCTTCTCCTGACAATAACTAACCCAAAAAAGAAATAGCAAAATTGTTCCAACGTTTCAAGGGTGATAAGATGATGGCGCGAAATGGGGATTTATTTATATATATATGTATATTCTAGTGGTCGCCCATTGGTCGAAATTCAACCAGATTGATACTAAATTTTAATATCTTGTTGATAAGAACGCCATCTTCATTTCTTGAGACCAACTACTTTGTTTCCAAACTGTATGATTATAGTTTGTGCATCATCTGTGCTCTTTTTTCGTTATCATCAATATATTTGTTTGTGTGTGTCAAATGCATGGTAGTACGTGTAAAATTTTGTGTTTTGAATTATAAACATTATCATAAAAAAATATTAGCATTCTGCACTTCACCTACGCATAAACTATATGTGTGCCAAATTTCATACTCCTCCATCAGCGCAATTTTTATAAAAAGGGGTCTAAAGTTTTTGCTTCACGTATTAATATACAGATAGTCTAGCCGATCCGGCAAACTTCGTATCGCTTAACATTAACAGCTGCTAGCAGTTATAGCAACGAAATTGAACTATGGCTCTTAACACATTCCTTGCAATTTTCCTAGGTTTCCTTTTCATATGCTCCTTCTCCTGACAATAACGTATACAACAACAAAAGAATTATCAAAACTGGTCCATCCATTCAAGCGTGATACGATGACCATGCAAAATGGGAATTTGATTTATTTATATATAGATATGTAAGAAATTCCAATAGAATTACATATCTTCACACTAAGTCTCTGCGGGTACGCAAAGAGTGTCAAGTTTCACGATTCCTAAAGAGATTCCTAAAGAGAGAAATTTACTCCACATTCATCACACTTTTCATATAAACACGCCGGTTTCGGAGATTCGACACCGCTTCGGATAACAGAGCAATTTGGTCGTTGGACGCGGTAGCCAATATTACGGCTATACATTAGATACTCTACATGTCATCGTGTTCTTGTTTCTCAATTTTTTTAGAAGAAAAAAAGACAAACAAACTGACGGCTTTCCTGGGGGTAGAAATAGGTATATGTTATCAATAGTCTTCTCAAAACATTACCACTTATGCCCGGTATTCAGTACAACCAGGTCACCCACGACTAGTCGATATACTAAGTCCCACAATGTGATAGCACACCTATTTCCAATTGGACACATATCTGATCCAGGGCAACTTTGTTTTACTTAATTAAAAATTGAAAAAAAAACATATTTCCTTGCTACCCGGACGGAAATCGAACACAGGACCTCATGAAGTCAAGTACAACACCGGACCCTTTGACCACATAAGCGATATACCTGGTATATTCAATAAAAGAGTGGCTTTGCTTCTAAACTAAATCATCTCTCGGTAAAATATCTAACAAATCCTATATTCTCAAAATAAAACCATCAACTCTCTTGTTTATTGGCCCAGTAATGGCGTAATGAATATAAATACTGTCAATTTATAACCTTCTTAGTTAGTTGATTTAAAATATAAATTAAATTGAAACCATTATTTGCAGCTAAAAACAAACTACGTGGTAAGCTTGTATGTACCACCGATTCAATAATCTACAGTCCAGCAGAACCGCTGAACAGTCGTCAAAATAAAACTATTCGACAGGCAAAAGCTCTCGAATTGTTAAATAGAGCGATTATTGGAATAGGGAGGTTTTTAATTCTATTTGTTCAGTCAAAATAAGGGCTCGCCCCATCCCCTTTTCAATTAATTTACTCGAATATCCCATGGGTTCACTTTTTACTCGATTTTGATTTGAACTGAATTTCAAATAGGATGTTGACTTGAGTAAGGTAATAAGGATCCGTTGCTTAGTGCTCGTTGAAATGCAATTAGTTGTTAAGGTGCTGATATATTTGTATCGGATTACCATTATATATTTACAATAAAATTTAAATATAGTTCACTGATTTAAAATTAAAATCGGTTTAAAATGAGGAATAAATCGTGCAGCATGCACAAAAAATATGTGCATCGAACATACAACCACCTCTATTTTACAGTCAGTTAAAATATCGAAGTTCTCTTTAGTCTCTGATCGTTGGTTACCATAAACAATCCAAACAACAAATTTATGTGTTGATTATGTATGTGTGTGTGTTCATGATTTTTGGAAAAACCTTTCTTAATTTATTTTGTATTTCTATGAATCATTCTTGTTAACAAAGAACCAAGACAGAATAATATAATTTGGGGTTAGATCAATTTGAGTAATTTGTAGTAAAATAGCAAATCATTTTATAGAATAAGCTATAAACTTTAATTGTATTAATAATAATGACACAGATAACTATTCTTATGACAATTTAATGCATTATTGTGTATCAATTTTAACACAATACAAAACTGTCTGAAACGAATTTTTTTCTTTCTTTAAAATTTATAGAAATGTAAACTAAGTTATTAGCAGATATTTATGTGTACAGAGATATATGTCGAGACTATATGAGTAAATAGTAAGCATCTGAAAGTCGTTCGCAGGACTAAGGTGCACTATTGTCCAAACTTTTAATATGGGGCTTTCATTCCTATTGAAATAACACTGAAGAGGCTATTGATGCTTCAACCAAGCTTGGGCATGGGAGGCATCTTTTGAAGAGAAATGACTTGAAAGGTGTCTGTTTTGCCCTCCATAAGCATATTTGACAAGGCATTGGCGGCTACAAAGGCGAAATTGGAGCACTTATCCCTTTCTTCTGTTGAATTCGCAGTTTTCTGTGTTGAAGTTGAATAGAACAGAATATTTTTAATTTAAATATACTAGTCTAGTTTATTTATAACGCTTCTTTCGTTTTAAGAGATTTAAAAGGTACAAGAGTTGTGACATATTTCATAATCTACCGTTTGGCCTTAATAAAAAATAGTAAGAAAATCACAAGAATAATTTTAAAACTAAATAAACTACTTTAAAAAAGCGCGTTTAAAGCGAGTTTATTTTATTTGTTTTTGCGTAATTTGTAACATAACAATATACATGTATATGAAGAAATAATATGTACACTTATTATTTCTTGTTATTATTTTTTTGGTTATAGGAAAATCACACACATTACCCTAGAAAATAATGTGTTCGGCTGTAGCAACAGTTAGAATGATTAACTAGCGCTCGAAGAGTGAGTAATTGAGATCAAAATGTTCAAGTCGACTAGTTCTGGTCAGATTTTTAAGACTAGACAACCGCTGTTTTATTTATTTTATACTAGCTGTTGCCCGCAGCGTTGCCTGCATGGTTAATGGTCCCATATAAAACTACTAGCTGCTACCTGCGGCTTCGCCCGCGTTTTCACAGAAACCCGGTGTGCGATCGGGATTTAAAATAGCCTATATATTAATCCAGGTCACAATCTATCTGTCTTCCAAATTTCAGACAAATCCGTTCAGCCATTCGAGCGTGAAAGAGTAACAAACATCCATACATCCATACTTACAAACTTTCGCATTTATAATATTAATAGGATGTATTTTGAAGTAGTAACAAGTTTTTATTTAAAAAAAGAGGCTTTTGAGTTGAAAGAAAATTTCAAAATACTTTTTTATTTTGGTACCAAATATAATTTCATAAAAATATGTTTCGTCAAAAAGTATTTAATCTAGTCACTGTAGACTTGCTTTTTGGTTTTTGGGTAATGGTGTTACAGCGATATGTCAAACAGTTATCAGCACCTTAAGTTACGAAGTCATTAAGTATCCGTTGCACAGTTTCCTTTTAAAATCAATTAGCTTTTAAAAAGATGGGTTTACGGGACTTCAGGTAGGTACTCTTATCAGTTGGTAAGTCTATTTTATTTAATAAATTGGTGTTCTATTTTTAGAATCATTAGGTAAAATATCGCTCAAAGATGTCTCGTGTGTTTCCAAAACTTTGACCCATTTCTCTAATAATTTTCATTTCGTAGCAAAGAATTCAATCCGTAATTATTACTTATTTAATTTTCAAACTTTTAAAAGAAGATAAAATTTTATAAAAAAAAATAAACTTAAATATTTGTGAAAATGTATGGCAATCATAAATAAAAAAGTATTTTTACGTCCGTACCCCGAAGAAGCAGGCAGAGGTACAACTAGGACACCTAAGATTAGCCGCAGACACAAGTCCCACAATGCGAAAGGTGGCAAAGCTATTGCCAACCGGGCATATATCCAAACTTTGTTTTTACTAGTGTAATATAAATGAAATATAAATTGAACAACACATTTTTTTATGTTGTCCAACTTAAGGATCGAACACAGGACCTTATAACGTCAAATCGGAAAGTCGGCGATTGAATCATAAATCTCTTCATAAGTCATAATCAGGCTCTTACAATACATAAATAACACAAGTAAATACAACTTTGGTATTTTTCTTTTTGAGTTGAGTTGTTAGAGGGCTAAATATTTTTCTCAACTTTCACCGTTATTTCTTTATTCGGTCCAGAAGGTTGCAATGGGAGCATGCTTTTTCAAAAAAAGAAGTATTTTTAAAATCGGTTCACTAATGACGGAGAAATTGATTAACATAAGAGGCAAACTTATTATAGCCTTAAAAAATTATATAATAAATATAATATATAAGGGGAGGACCCTTATAAAAGTCGGTTTAAAATTAACGTAAACAAAAAAAGTATTCTTACGCTCATATAGAAAAGGTAGGCAGAGGTACAACCAGGGCACCCACAACTAGCCTAAGACAGTAAGTCCCACAATATGTTAAGTGGCAAGATCACCGGTCACATATCCAATCCTGGACAGCACTATTTTTATTAAACGTAAACAGTGCAGCTTTTAGCTGTTACAATGTTACAATGGTTCTACAGATCAGGCTGCCTCTTCTGAAGGCTACTCTTAAACCTCGATTTCATGCAAATTAGAATTTGGAATCGGATATGTCATTTTAAGTACTTTTGAAGAAAATACAAGCGAATTACTAATATTAATAATTTAATAATAAACAATAAATTATTTTATCAGATACGCTGATATTTTTAAAACTAAATGTTAATAATCTGCTAGTACTTTCTTTAATAGTACTTAAAATGATACATCCGATTCCAATTTCCAATTTTTAAATCGAGATTCAAGAGTAACCCTACTAATCTGATCTGGAGGACCGTGTTCTTGTCCACTGTCTTATTAGATAAAAAGAGAAATAAGACTTGTATTGTGTTGTATTGAACAAAGAAAAGGAAGTGAGAAGATTACTCATTAGCGACGATTTTTATGATTTATCTCGAAATTTCACGTTATAAAGGTTATATACGTTAGGTGATAAGAAATTTAATATACTAGAAATCACATTAAAAATGGGCTGTCTCATTTATTAAATATTTTTTTTTATTGAACAAACAATTGTTTTACAGACAATACTCAATCACCGTGTTTACAATAAAATAGCTCAAGTATATTCTCTTCTATTATCCAATTAAATTAAAGCTGGTATCACCATACCGACTTCTACAAACAGGCAACCCAATTTTTCACATTATATACTATAGTATAAAGTATTATATACTAAAGTCAGGGCAAAATTTTCTAAATATCAAATATTTGGTCTTGATTTTTTTTATGACAATGGAAGGCAATAAAACAGACGGTTTTCCTGATGGTAAGAAATTCACGCCGCCTAGAGACACCAAAGGTAGTAATGGTGTGTTGCCAACCGGAGGACGGAATGTTAGGACTCGAGCTTAAGTAAGTTTACCAGCTATCTTATCCTCCCAATCGGAACACGTCAAGGGCAAGCATTGGACGTCATGACGGCAGGCAGGTAATAGGTAAGGCTGTGGTACCAATCCGGGCGAGTCGCTGCGAAACTCTACCACCTAGTAGGATGTCACAGTGTTAGTGACGGTAACCCTATGCTCGCCTTTTACGAGCTACCTGGCAGAAAGGCAGAAGGTCTATTCTGCAAAGGAGCTCGGACCAAAACGGGGTTTTGTAAGCAACCATTTTTAATATATTTTTAAATATACTAAATTTATTATTAAAGACGTATCGTTCTAGTAACAGCTCGGTGAAGGTTGAGTTAGGTTCGGATCTTAGACTACAAGAAATCTCTATAAATAGGTTTCGAAAGACTAAGAAGAAGTGATTGTGGAGAAACATTTGGCTCTTGGTACTTTGCTTACTTTGCAAATATGTTATATGTATGCACACAAAATAAATGAAAAAAAAAACTACATACAATACGTTACTGCCCATTAGGTATGCTTGAACACATAACAATTTTATTTAATTACCTCCCAGAGAAAGAAAAAAAGAAAAAAATACAGATTAAGAAACAATTTGCAATCGGAGATTTACTGAGAAAATAGGAAAAAAAACTTTTTTTGGGTAATGCAAATTAGCTGTCAGGCGGTATAAAGTTCACCGGGATGGCTAGTATGAAACAAACTTGCATATATGGCCTAAACCTTCGTCACAGAGCAGCGACGCATCTATAACATCTATGGTGTTTATAGACCCTGGTTATCTTTTTGCAGCGACTCGCCCGGATTGGTACCACCGCCTTACCTATTTCTGCCGCCATAACGTTAATGCTTGCCGTTGACGTGTTCCGGTTGGAGGGTAAGGTAGCCGGAAAACTTACTTTTGCTCGAGGCCAAACATCCTGGCCTAACATCCCGGCCTCAGGTTGGCAACGGATCACCTTTGGTGTCTCTAGGCGACGTGATTTCTTACCATCAAGAAATCGCTCTGCTTGTTTGCCTTCTAATATTATAAAAAAAAATATAAAATAAAACTATCAGGAAAGCCAGAAAAAAAAATTACACTTCGCCCTTTGGGGTGATAGCTCAGGTTCTTGAGGGTTTTATACTTATACAATGAAGATTATCGAAGTTTTTCGAAACACTTTCAGTTTGGTAAACATAAGTACTTGGTAACAACCAAGTTGTCTAATATTTCACAACCCGGTTATCTCTTAGCGGGTTTTATTAATCCGCCTTATGAAGGATTTCTTTGGTTTAGGATTAGCTCGCGACTTGAAAATAGATTTCTCTCACGTTTTATTATAATATTGGAAGGCAAACGGGTTTCCTGATAAAAAGTAATGCTGAGACATCCGAGGCTGAGATGCTAAACCGTGTTTGAGTCTGGTACAAGGTAGGCTCCTACCATATACAAAAGTTTTATCGTAATACTAATACGTGAAGGCAAAACTCTGGACCCCTTTTGACGAAAATTCCGCTAATGGAGTAGTATAAAATGTAGCACAATTATGGCTTATGTTTAGGAGAACTGCAGAACGCTAATATTTTTCAATAAAAATGCTTATAAAGTGCATTGAATGAATAAATAAAATATTACACATCCTACCATACCTTTAACACACACAAACAAAAATATTGATAACGACAAAAGATCACAGATAACGCACAAACTATATTCATAATGTTTGGAAACAAAGTAGTTGGTCCTTATAAATGAAGATGGCGTTCTCATCAAAAAAATGATTAACAATAGAATCTTAATAATGTTTGAACATCATATTTTAATAACTATGATGGTCGAATTTCAACCAATGGACGAGCACTAACTAGTGTAAATAAATATGTACCTACTTCTGTGGTCTAGTGGTCCCGTGTTGTCTTGAAGTTCCGGGTTCGATTACAGTGATAGATATTCTAAAACGTGAGCTTCCCGCTTGACCAATTGCAACGACGTTCATTTGATGAGTTTTAGTTTTATCCTCGCATTAGTTCATTTGATGAGTACTTCCCCATTTATTGAACTGATTGAAACATTCACTAGGAAAATTAGGTTAAAATAATGTATGTACAGAATAGGTAATTATGTCGTTACTGAATTGATTTGCCGACTAATGCTAACAGCGAGGTCGAAAGTTTATTTTACAATTATCCATGCAAATTGCCGCATGACCAAGGATTGTCATATAAGCTGGAGTAGACATAACATAATAGAAAAATGTACTTATTTTTTTTAATAAAAACAGCATTGCTCGTTATTGACATGTGCTAGGTTTTCAATAGATTTGCCACCTACCACATTGTAGGTCTTTGTGTATTTGGATAGTCTTGGGTCCCCTGTTGTAGCTTTGCCTACCTCTTCGGGGATACCAGCACGAAAATACCTTTTTTTAGGTAGAACATGACATAACTAATAACGAAAATTAGGATAGACGACTGCGACTATGGCGATATTACTTCTCAATACCTGAAGATCCACTTGCTTGTTTTTTTCAATTATTTTAACCATAGAATTACATTTAAACTTAAGATTAGGACAGCCGTCCTCATCGTCATCATCATCATCTTTTGATACGGATTACGGTTCCCCGTGGAGGTAAACAAATAAGTAACTGCGAGAACTATTTGTTATAAGATTGCAATCAAGTATTTTCCTGTTTCCGTCGATTATATGGCTGGGTTTTAATTCACGTGTGTAGCCATACAATACAGAATACAACAATGGCAAGCACTGACTATATTGCATAGGAATATATAACTATTACTTTGATATGACATGTCTATATGCGTATTTTAAAAGGCTGTGTACAAAATTGTGATCGATATCGTCAGTCAACTATCACTAAAGTCTGGATGTACATTTTAGTCTAGATTTATTGAACCAGCACTGTGAGCTGGTGTTGACACACGGATTAAATTGCTTGTTTATTTTTATGTTCTTTTTGGTCGCGTCATGATAAATATATGCGGTATTGGTGTGGCCATATTTTGTATACGAATCGTACACTCGTATGTTTTCAGCGATATATATTTTAGGTGCGTCTATTATTTTACTATTTTGTAGTGTAACATCGCCTCTGTGGTATAGCGGTCCAGATGTTGCACTTGACTTTATAAGATAACGGGTTCGATTCCCAGATTGCAACTTTTTTCTTTTTGCAACAAAAAGAAAATGAGATTTTTGCAATTTTTTATATTACTTGGGATTGGAAATGTGACCGGTTGGCGACAGGCTTGCCACCTATCACATTGTGGGACTTAGTGTCTTCAGCTAGTCGTGGGTGCCCTGGTTGTGTTTCTGTCTACCTCTTTGGGGACATGGGCGTGAAGGTACTTTAACTATGTAACATCTCGCTTGGCATTACTGTAGTGAAGTAAGTCTCTTTACGACTTAACTAAAGAGGTAAGCATAGGTACAAGAATGGCACACATGAGTAGCCGAAGGTACTTCATCTGACAATATGGTCGCAAACTTATCTCCAACCGTGCACATATCCAATCCCGGGGCAACATTTTTTTAATTAAGAAACAAATTTTGTTTTTGTTGTCCGACCCGGGAATCGAACCTGGAACGATTTGTAGCCACATCAAAAACTCTATGAGAGCGCAAAGTATAACCTTTAAACAATATATTTATTAGGCACTGACACGGAAAACTGCGATTTAAATAATAAATGACTATGATAATTTATTTGTCATCTTTTCAATAGCTAATACGAAAACAGGAAATTTTGACGAAGGCGTATACGTGCAGTCAGGTATGGTAGAGTACTGTACAGAAGCTATTCTGAAAAGGTATTTATATAATACCTACCTTTGCCCTTCGCCTTAACGTCATTGGTCACTACTGTCACGTTCCGTGGCGGAAGTTAGCCGATGGACTTGCATATTTGGCGATTAATCCCTAAGATATCGACGTTCCAGTAACATCTATAGTGTATACTAAGGCATGGTTGTCACCAGGAGTTTGTTTATTCGCTATTTTGTGAACAAAAATAATCTTAGGATATCGACGTTCCAGTAACATCTATAGTGTATACTAAGGCATGGTTGTCACCAGGAGAGTAGTCTGTTTATTCGCTATTTTGTGAACAAAAATAATCTATTTAAATATAATTTAAATTGATATCAAGAAATGTCGAAACAAATTTATTTTGCATAAATTGATAGATAGTAATAGTTTAAAAATCTATAAGTTCAAGTAAAAAAAAGGGTTACGAAAAACAATCTTAAAAATTGCGGGGTATACTTACTTGTTTGTACAATTTATAATAAGTTTTCTGTTTTCAATATCTGTTAATAACTGGAAGAGAGGTTGGCAAACTATTTTGACAGAAACAACACTCTTTTGGAGGGTGGGGAGGTGATGAAGTCTCAGCGCTGCTCCACTGCCTCTAGAATGAATAGAGTTAGGACTAGGAGTGTTGATATTCTAAGGCGGAGGGAATTTTAAGGAGATATATATGAATATGCCCAAGATGCTGCGTTTGGGTACTGAAATGATTCTGGAATACCACGGGCAATTGATGGTATCATGATGGTAGAGGATAAACGGGCGATTAGAAGTACGAAATACGGTAAGGAGTTACGAGAAGAATGTGCTTGTACGCTGTGAGATACCATAAAAAACCGTATCCTGTGGACTGCAATATTACACTGTCATTGGTGACGATGACGACGTAAGGCAATAGATAATTAACCCCGACAGAAAAAGAAGAGTGCCATATGTTTGACGTGTGTATGTCTGTTTGTGATAATTTGTAAACCAGTAGACCGATATCGAAATAGGTATTTTATTTGAAAGCTGACACAATTGAAATGGTTCTTAGCTACAATTTTCTACTTGTATGTTACCTATTTTCGAGGATTATGTAAAATTGGTAATGTTATGACTATCTACATTTTTATGCATCATTATAAAGCTGACCATTTTACTATTTTATAATAATTTAATGGTTATTTTATTTTGTGGGATTTTATGTCAAAGCTTTTCAAGTGAAACAGAATAATAGTGATTGAAGCTCTGTAAAATGAGATAAAATAGAAACAATTTAAGATTAATTTATGGATGGTATAAGCTTACGGCTTTCGCAATGTCAAAAAAAGCACTCACCACAGTTGTTACTGGCGCGTTGCTATGTTATGGGCGAAATTTATGGCAACATGTGTATATCGATCGGTTACGTTATTGTCCAGCATATACCACGACAGTGGCTGGCTTCAACTGCTACTATACAAATTAACAATTCAATGTCCTTCTAATGTCTAGTTACTTTAGTGACTAAATAACCACCGGCAGGCGATAGAGTCGATTCATATTATCGCCGATGAGATAAAAAAAAGCGTCCTTATGCCCATATTCCTGAAGAGGTAGGCAGAGGAACAACTAACAGCAAGCCGAAGACACTAAGTACCACAATGTGATAGGTGGCAAGACTATCTCCAACCGGACACATATCAAATCCCAAGCAACATTAGTTTTATTAGATAATTGAAAACACACATTTCATATATTTATTGTTGCCTAGCACGGGGATCAAACCCGTGACCTCTAGAAGTCAGTAAGTATAAATAGTAAAACAACGAAAATCATAGAAAAATGTTTTGTGCGGGTTTGGAAGCTTTCCAGAAACCTATCTCTATTATTTTATCTGAATTTAATGTCTAGACACAGTTTACGAGTTACTCTTTGTTGTAAATGTTTAGTTGTTAATACTTTCTGTTTTCTAATGGTCTGGCTTTGGCGTTGACTACATGATGGATGGGATCTACCGCCTCACCTATCCTGCCGTAATAATGACAGTGTCATGTTCCAGTCCAAAGGGTAGAGCAGCCGTGGACTCATTAAGCCTATTATCTCAAATACACAACAATGACGCACTTACAAAATCTATGTTGTGTATGGGAAACGGTTGGCTCTTACCATAATGATAGAAGTATGCTTATACGCTATCCTATTCGTATGACATAAAAAATATTTTTCGTTATTTTAAATGTAAAGTTAGTAATGAATATTTTTTATAAATTTTCAAGTATTTCCACACCACTATGTGGTAAATTATGACGGTATCTTAAATTGTCTTCTAACCTCATTTTAACCGACTGCAAAAAGGATATTACATCCCCATATTTTTAATGTGTATTTTTCCCCCGTGTTCCAGAGACCATCTGCCTCTGCCTTCCTGCCAGGCAGCTCGTAAAAGGCTAGCATAGGTTTGCCGTAACTAACACCGTGACATCTGACTTGGTGGTAGAGTTTCGCAGAAACTCATCCGGATTGGTACCACCGCCTTACCAATTCCTGCCGCTATGACATCAGAGCTTGCTCTTGATGTGTTCCGGTTCGGAGGATAAGGTAGCCGGTAAACTTACTTATGCTCGAGGCTTAATATCCCGGCCTCTGGCACCATTACCACCTTTTTTATCTAGGCGGTGGGAATTTCTTACCTTCAGAAAATCCGTCTGCTTGTTTGCCTTCTAATAACATAAAAAAATCATTCAACACAGACAAAAATACGGGCAATATCGATCTTTTTAAATACTAGTAACGCAATATATAACGAAACCGGAATTAGAACTGAAATTGCCAAGCGAAATTATTTACTAATCTAGTTTCGAAAATGTATTAAGTCGGATGTCCTGCCAATCATTTCCGATGATGGATATCGGGTAACTAATGAGTATTGATCGACTTTAATGGGATATGGTTTGTATTCTTCCCATAAGCTTTTGTTATATGGACAACAAAACCTTTATTAGTCCAGATTTGAGGCGTAGGGATGTGATGATCGCATTATCCACTAATCTATTTATGTATATATTATATTTCTTGTATGCGTGTGTATGTTATTAAACTCCTCCTAAACGACTAGAGCAATTTTGATGAAAATTTTTGTGTGTGTTCAAGGGGATTAGATAATGGTTTAGATTCACAATTTTGGTTGGAATGGTTTAGATTATTTTTTTATTTGTAAATAGTTGTTGATTTTGGAAAGTTTTACATTGGATCCGACAGACTGCACTACTATTGTAGTATCAAATATTATGTGGTAGTTATTAATGTCAAGTGATACGAAATTCGTTGGGTCGGCTAGTCTAAATATGTAAAATGAATCTTCATTTCGCGTGGTCGCCGCATCACGCCAGAACAAATGGATCAGTTTTGCTAATTCTTTCTTTGTTTTGTTCGTTACTGTCCAAATATGAATCTTATGAAAAAAACGGGAACATTGCAGGGAAAATGGGAAAACTAATACTTTATTTTTTGCTTGCAAACTGTCAATAGTCGGGCTATTAACGTCAAGTAACACGAAGTTTGCCGGGTTGACTAGTAAATAAAATAGAACTAGCACGTGGCTTCCCTGATGGTAAGAGATGACCGTAGCTTATAGACACCGCAGATGTAGGTGCGTCACTGTCCTGTAGCCAAGATGTTAGGTCAATCGTGCAAGTTTACCGCCTAACTCATCTTCAGGAGCTGAACATGATAACGTCATTATGGCGAAAGAAATAGGAAAGGTAGTCACCTATCCGTCATGTAGTCACCGTCAATGTCAGACCTTTAAAATACAAAAGGCACGTCATTTCCCGACGTCATGGTGAGGCTAGATTTACGTAAAACATCGATATTCTCAGTGTTAGTACAGATTTTCTTACTAGAGATGGTCTACTATACTCAGGAAACTTCAGGACACAGGACTCAGTTTGTCAGCCTAGCAGCTGGTAAAAGACGAGCTTAGGTTAAATCTGTCATTCCTAACAAGACCACTGGAGAAAGACTGCTATGGAGCAACTTGCCTTGGTAGGGATCTGCCTTAGCTATACCTTTCACTATAAAAACAGTGTCATTTTACGATTAGGAGGTTCGGGTAACTGGTGGAATTGCACAACAGGTCTGAGACCGCGGCCACAGGAGAACAACGCATCTATAACATCTATGATTTTATCAAGTCTCTCGCGTATAATAGACTTTTGGCTTTCCTGCCAGGCAGCTCATAAGAGTTTAAAGGTTGAAATGAAAATAAAATGAAAATGTATTTGAAAATTATGTATGTTAAAAAGTTGTTTCAAAATTATTTAGGCATTTCGACATATTCTACTACATTGTGGTGTGGAAATATTTTAATATTTACAAAAAGTAATTATTTATTGAAGTACACAGTATGATTTAATATTGATGAAAATGTTTTATAATATTTGAGTTATTAATCATCAACAATTTCAAATTGTTAAAAAATTTAACCTATCTACCCTACATTACCACCGTTTTCAAACCTAACCAGTGTGGAGAAGAAAAAGAGAGTTATTTGGTCATTACCACCATGACTAATATATATAATAATAAACTGGTGGTAGATTGTCATACGGCGATTTGTCCGGGTAATGATACCGTCATGTTTCAGTTTGAAGGATAGGTTACCCGGTATTCGTGTGCAATAGGCCTTACATCTCGACCACAAGACAGCAACGCACTTATGGTATCTATAGGCCACGGTTATCTCTTTTCATCAGAAGAGCCGTTTACTTGATTTTTTATGTGATGGAATTACAAACAAGCAGACTGATATCCATCCTGATGTTAAATTCACGCCGCCTAGGTGATAATGGTGCGTTGCCAGTTGGCCGGGATGTTAGGCCTCTAGCAAAAGTAAGTTTTACGGCTATCTTACCTTCAAATCGGAAAACGTCAATGGCAAGTACGAGGGTCAAACTGAAAGTTCTTAGAAAATCAAAAACTAAGCATTCTAGGAAGTTATTAGTTTTATTATAACTTTTCAAAATAGCGTCCATTTACATCAATACATCGCTGCATTCGATGGAACCATTGAGAAAAGCACCTTGCCCACTCGGCCTTAGGGCTCTTCGACGGCTATACGGTGGGTGACCCAGTAATTCCACGTCTGAGGTCGCCAAATAGTCGATCGTTTGCCTGGCGGTGTGCGACGAAGCATTGTCGTGATGAAGGAGGATCCTGCTGCGAGGTCGTTT
>NJDC01003779.1:32260-42921 GCA_002245475.1 Calephelis virginiensis
GTAAGCCTTTTCTCGCCTTTTATGAGCTGCTTGGCTGGAAGGCAGATGGTCTATCCTGCAAAGGAGCCCAGAAGAACACAGGGAAAAATTGTTTGCTATCTGGATATAAAAAAAATTGCTATGGGATACGGTTTCCTTTTACTATCATTACAGCCATGTGCTTTTCTCTAAGTTATCACGAAAAAAACATTTGAACTCAGTTACAGTCTCTACCAGAGACTCCATTTTTAAATATTTTGACATGGAGAGTTTTAAAAAGAGGGTATATATATTATACGACATGGTATCTCTTATATTACTTATTATAAACTACCTTTTCGGGGATATAGTGACAGACAAGGTTTTATAAATATGAGAGTATTTCTCTTATGTTATAAGACAACAAATAAGCAAGCGGATTTTCTGATGGTAAGAGATAACCATGGAATACACACCATAGATGTTATAAGTGCCGTATTCTCCAGACTGTAACAGTCATGACGGCAACAGGAATAAGTGGAACTGGTTTACTTTCAAAGAAAACATTTTGATATGTCAAACATTTCGGAAGTTAAACATATTTTCATTTTTATCTTTTTTCTATAAATTTTAAAGACAGAAAAAACTTCGTCCCAAACAGGATTTGAACCTGTAACCTTTCGTCTCAAGCTGACGAATGCTCTAACCAATTGAGCCACTTATAGAAGTTTAACCCAAACATAGGGCAAGTGCTAAAATGAAAATACCTTAATTTTTATCATTGCTGCCACTTGTTAAAGCTTTATCGTAAAGTTATAAAATACTTGTCTTGTTCCACAATAATCCAATTAGCATTCCGAATCCACTATTTTGCTTATGAAACTTCATTATAGTTAGAGGCGAAACTCTATAGTTTTAAATTTTAAGACTTTGAGTCTTAACAAAATTATTATTGAACAGTACAAGTGTTTTGTACAAGTGTAACAAAGTGAATTAACTATAACTTTTTCAAAACCAGTTTTGATCCTTGGAACACGCATGACGCTGATATTACGACGATAGAGCCAACGTACTCTACAAAGACGCCCACTAGTTCCACATTCACCCGTCACCGCTGCGTGTCGCCCGTGTCGCGTCAGTATGCCTCCGCTTTCGTAAAGGACAGACGCTTGTTTCACTCGCGCTGTTCTCATTTGACATCACGAAACAAGTTTTTTATTACAAATTCTTTTCAATCCTTCATCACGGTCAAATATCAATATGAACTTAAGTGGACTACGGAATATAACACTTTTTGTACACAGTTTTAAAAGTTAAGAACATATTATTTGTGTTTTGTTATCTTGATTAAATGATTCGCGTATGTGTAATTCTCTGATAGTGATTGTTTACTGTTTAGAACAAAAGACCCACCGTTAAAGTTGCAGTTTAATTTTTTTGAACTACGGAACTTGTGAAAGAGACAAGATGAGGCTACAAGTGAGTGCGACAGGTGTGGCGGCTTTGGCGGTTTTATACGTTATAACAGGTAGGTACCGACTCTACTTTTTAAACTTTAAAAAACTTGTCCTTTTTAGGGTATATAGGTTTTAAAATTAAAGGTTCATAATGTTATGACGGATAAAAATATATTTTTAAAGGTATATCTTAAAGAATGTTGAATGATTCACAAGTGGTTTTAGGTTATAAACAAGCTTGTAGTATGTAAATTATGCAAACATGTTTAATGTGTTTCAATAGAGTATAGTATTTTCGCGTTTTCTTTACTTAATAAAAATGTTGAATGATTAGAATAAGTTACAAATGATTATTAGTCATAATGATAATGATTATTCTTAACAGTCTGTATTATAATAATTATTATTTAAGTAACGTGATTCACATTAATTAAATAAATTTAAATAATACATGTTATTTGTTCAATGGTTTTTATTTATTAAAATTAAGCAAAGGATAATTTGATGTCATGCAATATTTTATAGCAGTTGTAAATTAGCTAATTCTAAAAAATATGTATGATTTAGGTACTCGTATATATTAAAAGATGCATTTCTGGTAGAGTTCTAAAGCGAAGATATTTTTTCAATAAAAGAGTTCCTATGATTTAGTTATGCTTTATCTCTAAAAATTTTACTTTCAACGGTTGAGTTTTGTATATTTAAAAGTGTCTTCACGCCCATATCCCCGAAGAGGTAGGCAGGGGTACAACCAAGGCACCCACGACTAGCCGAAGACACTAAGTCCCACAATGTGATAGGTGGCAAGCCTATCGCCAACCGGACACATTTCCAATCCCGACCAACATTTTTTATTAGAAAATTGGAAAAATCCAATTTTCTTTGTGTTGGCCGACCCAGGATTCGAACCCGGGACGTCATGCAGTCAAGCCCAACACCCGGACCGCTAGACCACACAGGCGATTCAGGCGATTGTCTATTGTATATTTTAAATTTTTAATAATATATGTAAGTAGATGTATAAGAACCCAAATCAAGTGTGTAGGACGCTGAAGCGTGTCAGTGTTTTTGTTCACGTTTTTTTCTGAAATATTTTCAATACACTTATATCCATGAAATACTTTTACAATTTTATCTATGAAGATTTCAATAATTTTAAGAACGTGTTTATATATTATAATAATCTAATACTCAATTCTAACCAAATATATTACTTAAACATCATCTCATCTAATAAAATTAAAAGAAGTACTTATTTTAGTATTATTCGTTCATTACCTAATATATCTTCTTTTGTATATAGTTATTATACCATAGTTGTATGAATAATACTAATAAGACATATAGAGACTCTTCATTTTTTACGAAATCATTTGTATAGAAAGGCGGGTTCATATTACTCACTTTCTTTTGCAAGTATTATATTTATTAGGTAACATGTATTATGATCTGTGACCGAAAAACCATAGGACGGTGTCTTCATGGGCGGTGAAACTATATAAATACGTAAAACATCTTCTAATAACAAACGCATAACACCATATATAAAAAGGGTCTATAAATTGTATTATGCCTCTGCATTACCTGTAATTGGCACTCGATACTTTCTGGGGTAAGCAGTAAGGGACTTGGCGTAAAGATATATATGTATGTATGTAATTGGATTAAAAATACAGGTTTTTAATAACACTTGTAAAATTGTATGAAAGATTACTGAGGTATGATCTTGAAACAACTCTAGCAACTGGACTTGTACCATTATTTTTTATGCCTATTTCTGCTATAAACCCTAACAATGGTTCCGGTTTAGAAGGTAGAGTAGCCACTAGATTACGCAAAGGCTTAACTTCCTGACCTAAGCTGGCAACGCTATATTAACAGGTACCTAACATTACAATAATAATAACTACTGAGTTATTTTTATTTCCTTAGTAATATTTAATTTATTTATATAATATAAATTTACAAAAAGTAAAACAAATAATTCAAGTCCATTACAAGTAAAAATCATTTAAATTTAATTATACAATTAAATCGAATTTTATAAATAAAATGAATTACCAGTAAGTATATACGTTATCTTCAGAAAATTCGTCTACATGTTTGCCTTCTTAAACAACTAAAAAATTAGGCCTGCTGCAAGGTATCATTTAGTTCCTTGATTATGACCGAGTGCAAAGTATAAATCTACGAGTATATAAAAGAAAGTCGCGTTAGTTACACTATTTAAAATTCAAGAACGGCTAAACTGATTTGGATGAAAATTGATCGGAAGGCAGCTTAAATCTAGGAGGTGGATATAAGATACGATCGTGATAAAACTGGGAATAAGAACATTTTGATCTTGCCTATACAACAAAAAAGCCAACAAAAAAGAAAATGGGATTTTTCCAATTTTCTAATAAAAAAAAATGTTGGTCGGGATTGGAAATGTGCCCGGTTGGCGATAGGCTTGCCACCTATCACATTGTGGGACTTAGTGTTTTCGGCTAGTCGTGGGTGCCTTGGTTGTACCTCTGCCTACCTCTTCGGGGATATGGGCGTGAAGATACTTTTACTTTTGCCTATACAAACAGAACGGGTAGAATGAAGTTCGTTATAGCAGTAGGAAATAAAAACTATTACTATGGTTTCCAGCGAAAAAGTCGTTTCGGGCCGTTGGAGCAGGTGGGTTGGTAATGACGTAAGGAAGTTCAATTTCCCATCACAGTTGGTATACGATTACTTACCCTGCCATTTTACAAAGTGCGCTCAAGCGTTACTTTTCCCATGAAAACATTTGCCAATCAATCAACTAAGTAAAAGGCTATATTATATGTAAAAGTACTTATCCTTACAACATTATGAAAGAAAAAAATTCGCCCTGACAAGATTTGAACCTGTAACCTTTTGTCTCAAGCCGACGACGAATGAGCTGTAATGGTCCCGTTAACCGTTAACGCGGGTAGTTATGTCAAGATATTTTTTTTATCACAAGCCCTGCGCTTGGGTTAAATTTCTATATTTTTTTTTATTTTTTTCTCTTCTTTATTTAAAAATATATAGAAATTGAACCCAAGCACGGGACTTGGGCTAAAATAAAAATACATCAAAATGAAATCCAATTTTATAAATAGAAAATAAATTACAATTAACTATATACACGTTACCTTCAGAAAATGCATCTAGATATATGTTTGCCTTCTTACACTACCAAAAACTTAGGACTACTTCAAGGTATCATTTTGTACCCTAATTATGACTGAGTGCAAAGTATAAATAATTATTATAAATGGAGTTTTGGCGCCATCGTGAATGAAGGTGGTCGTAATTTTTTCATTATTATTGAATTTCGAGTTTATATTGAGTGAAAATGGTTAATTTAGGTGGGAATTAGATCAATTTTGTTCAGTGAAAGTGCACAAATGAAATACGGTCTATTTCCTCGTTGCCCTCAAATCTTCTAGACGAGCTTGAGTAACGAAGCCACCGCTTTACTCAAGACCCTGACCTGACATGACTTTGTCCATAGTGACTTATGACAGATACAGATATGAATTAACTAATTAACAAACTTAACATTGGCAAAGTAGTCGTGAAAAACAATCGAAAGCCATGTTTATAAAAGAAGAAGAAGAATTATTATAATGCGAATATAATTTGTACACTTATCCATGAAAGTATTAAAAGTAACATAGGATACTTTTTAAATTAATTAAATGCAAGCGAAGCTGCATGTAAAAGCCAGTTGAATGAATCACTAAATTAATTTCTTACATCTATACTTACTAATTTTTAAAACTGCAATATATAATCCTAATTAAGTAAAACAATAAAATATGAATAGTGATTTTAATTATGGCTATTTACAACTGTTAGGATATTTTTCAATGATCAATATATCAATATATCAAGGATCTCAGATAGCAAATAAAAGAAGAGGTTATACAAAATAAGGCCTTTTTTTATATATATATATATATCTCAGTTTGACATCAGCTTGGTGAAAAGCTTAGGTAGAGTTTAAAGCAGATTAAGGTCTAAGTAAGAGCGTACTTCCTTAACGATCTCTTTGCAATCAAGTCTGAATCTAATGACCGAATCCTAAGAACATCAATAATAGTTAATTGTATGCTTAGATGATAAAACATTGAAGTTGAACCCTGATTTAGCAGGTTTACTGCATTTAAAATATTTGTAATAAATGTTTATGTGAAGACAAAGAACTTAAAAAATACAGATTGTCTATAGCCACCATTATTAATAATGTATTGTCAAGCTAAGGATAGACTGGTTATAGCTTACTATTTATTGTTTATTGTGATCGCCTCTGTGGTCTAGCGGTTCAGATGTTGGACTTGACTGCATGAAGTCCCGGGTTCGAAACCCGTGTCGGGCAACAAAAAGGAAATTTTCGTTTTCCAATGTTCTAACAAAAAAAAATGTTGCTCGGGATTGAATATGTGCCTGGTGCTTGCCACCTATCACATTGTGGGACTTAGTGTCTTTGGCTAGTCGTGGGTGCCCTGGTTGTTACTCTGTCAACTCTTCGGGGATATGGGCGTGAAGGTACTTTTTTAAATTATGTTTAACCGCGTATTCAACCTCTTAACAGTAAAATGACAATATCAAACTTAAATTTTTGGTATTAGAAAATGGTAAATAAGTGGTACATAAGGCAGCCGACTCTAAGTTTAAATTCCGTTTTTTCTAGTTAATATTTTTATATTAGACATTGAGTACAGTTTTCAGTTCGAATCAAGCTACTCGAAAAGCATTTTTTTAAAAATTTTCTAATAAAAAAATATTTCCCCGGCAATGAGTGCCAGATTGGCGATAGGTTTGTCACTTATCGCACTGCGGGACACTCTGTCACCTCTTTTAGATACGGGCGTGAAGATTCTTTTAATTATAGTTGAGTTAACAGTATACTGGTGGGAAAAATTGTTTATTTATATTTCAAAGCACGACACCGCCCCAAGAACAGATATTCATATTGTATAATTAACATAATGTGGCAACTAATTACCTTAATATTCTGTAATATATTTTATTAGTTTTTATGTTTATGGAATTGGGTGGAAAACAACAAAGAATTCCTGATTGTAATGAAGCTGGAAGCGTAAACCCTTCACGTAAGTTTACTGGTTGAACTGCCCACTAATGCGGAACACGATAATGATGTTACAACGCCATTAACGAACAAATACGCAAACTCAAATTGACAAAGTATTTTTATTATTTTTTTAATTATATAAGTACTTATTTCTTTAATAATGAGTTTCTTTATGATTAGAACGATATATACTAAACTAGCAAGAATAAAATTTAGTACACACATAGCAATTGAAATAAATCAAATTAATTAAATTCAATTTCTGAAATTACACTTGTACTTTTCCACAACACACTGAATAAAATAATTTTTAATACATAAGCTAACCGGTTTCGCTTTTTACGGCTTCTTTTAGTTTAGGACTACGAGTACATGTAATAAGAAGTACTAAATGTAATTAAAAAGTAATAAGTATTACAAAAAGTGTTCAGTAAAATCTACTGTTCTGATGATGTGAGGTATATTTTACTACTACGATATATAATTTATTAACTGACTCCGAAAGAAGAAGAAGTTCTTTATTCGGCTGTATGTTTTTTTTAATGTTTGTAATACGATTACTAAGTAAAAAACGAATCGATTTTTATAATTCCTTTTTCAAGAGGTAGGTTACGAATACAAAAAAATTGTGTTATTGGTAGAACTCAAAACAATAAGAAGAATGCTGATAAAATTAATGTGGGACTACATTAATAAATAATAAATAAATGTTCTTGGACAAGTTACACAAATTGAATCTTACCCCAAAGTAAGCAAATCACATGCTTGTGTTATGGGTGTTAGTCAACGATACTAATACGTAGAAAATACTTAAATAGATACCAGAATAAATTTAATAAACACCCAGAACCCGGAAATGCAGACATCTAAATGTCCATCACACAAATGCCTGCCCCCGTCGGGAATCGAACCCGAGTCTCGCTGTTGGTCGATGCAGTTAAGCGTGTACGTTAGCCACTCGACCATCGAGGCGGTCAAATAGCATTGGAATCATTTTAATTTCTTTCGAAAAAAGAATGACAAGTATGCTCAATGTTCGTGAATCTTACGATTTAATAATACTTAAGATATTAGAAAATACGAGCTTTACAGTAATATCAAATTACTGTATATAATAGAATTTCACTGATTGTCGACGATGGAAATGTTTAAATTTTAATCAACTTAGACAGATGAAATCTATGAGAACAAGATGTTAATTACATTCGCGTGTTAAACCAAGACGTTTCCTATTAACGTAGTGTATTTGCAATGTTAATATAACTAATGATTAACGCTACGAATAACACACTAATTCAACCAAAGCTCGAGTAATTTCTACAAAGATATGAGTAATGTGTAAAATATATACATACATACATACATACATCATTGTAAACGATGTGAGTGTATATTTCAGACTAGTTTCAGCTTGCAGAACTACACAAATTTGGCTACAAATACGTTTATTTCGTTGAAGAGCATAAATTCAAAATCCAGACTAATGTTATAAATGCCAAAGTCTGTCTGTTATTATCTTTGATCAGAATCAGACAAACTTTATTCACTTTGACCAATTCTTGTTTGTTTTGTGAAGTATCACCGGATCGTAATCGTGGATCGGATATCCATACACATTTAAATTTAACTCGGGTAGAGTTTCAACATTGACTTTTTTTAACAAAATCCTACGCTAATGAAGTCGCGGGAAACAGCCAGTGTATGCGAGTGTAACCGCAAGCATTACCTAGTAAGTATATATGTACATGTATGTTTTTTTTTATGGCAAAAAGCCATCGCGCCTTCCCGGTCCGCGGCTCCCCTGGTGGTAAGAGATAACCGCAGCTTATAGACTCTATACGTGTTGCAGTTGTGTCGCTGACCTGTGGTCAGGGTGTTAGAGTAATTGTGCAAGTCTGCCGGCTAACCTGCCGGACCGGGAAATGACAGTCACTAAGATGACAGGAATAGGTAAGTTAGTGGTAAAATGCTTTTGTTTTATTTTTTCATAATACATTGGAGTTTTATGTTCAGACGTCTATTGGGAATGAGATTAATTAAACACGAAATTTACAATATTGGTTTCCACATGAAATACAAATTGGAATATTCCAAATTGGAACAAATATTGTTCTGGAATAAAGTTTAAAAATTTTATTAACGCACATACATAAAAATATCATAATCGAAAGTATTCGTCGAAAACATATGACTCTCGAACTACCCTTGCAGTTCAAAAAATATATAGCTTGAAAAAACATATTTTTGCACGCATATCTTCGAAATTGCTAAAAACTTATTATGTACTAGTTTTTGTTAATAAAACACAAAACAACGCACATAATATAATGATGTCTTTAATGAACAGAGAAATATTTAGTTTCGACAAATTTCATCATTCATTCGTACCACTTAATTGTTATGACACACACACACATGTATACATACATATACCACATTTTGATAAACACAGGCTAACGTACTCCAAGTCTTTTGTGTATGATATTATAGTCTTTATTACACTGCATTACAGACTTGATTGTCCACTTAAACCTTGGATAATTTTAGATTATATTTATGAATAAGGCTATATTTCTTAATAAATGTTTTTTTTTTATTAAATAAGCCGTAAGACGTTGGGTTGCCTGCTTTTTACCTGGACGAACTACGGGGTTAATTGATTGGGTGAGTAATAGAAAAAAAACATGACCATGAGTAATCATAAACTCCATTTCATTGCGAACTCGTTGATATTAGGTTGTGTGCAAAACGTTGAAATAATAATAATAAAAAAAAATATTCAGTTTAGAATTTTGTGGCACCGATATTTCAAATGCACTAAATTTATTTTAAAAAATGATTCATTATCAGCTCGGTGAAGATTGATATATGTTCGGATCTTCAACCATTTGGGTAATAAATTTCAGAGCTCAATTACATATAGAGATACTTCTTTTAGTTCTATTAAAAGTGAAGCAAATCGACTTACAGAAATGAGAATCCATTATCGGACAGTTCGTTTACAGTCCATTTATCGGAATGAGCTACGTTTTGCTTGAAAGAGTATAACTTAATCCAAATACCGTTACGTTGATTTGATCTGGGGAAATAGTTGTAAAGAATTTTTTTTTACATGCTTTTGTTTGACTTGTAATATATATTTGTTCGGGTATAACTTTGCAACACATATTTAAAGTAGCTGTCCTTAACCGAATGATCAAGTTTTTAGCACACACTTACATTTATTGTAAATTAAATATTGTGATGTGAAAGATTTGACATGATGCTGGTATACTCCTAAAATTCCTAATATTATCATATCGTATTTGGACTTGTTTGATACGTTTTGAATATTTCTCAAGTCCATTGCAGTGAATAGCCCTTATAAATAAAAAAGTTTTTTTACTTGTTATGTAATTAAGTTTAAGATTTTTTCTACCTACCCTGCAAAAGACTTGATTTTAAGATTTTAATATTAGAAAGCATGGCAGACAGATTTTAATGAAAGGAAATATTTATCGCCTATACACCACAAAAGTAATATAAAGTATCTTCACGCCTATATCCCCGAAGAGGTAGGCAGAGGTACAACCAAGGCACCCACGACTAGTCGAAGACACTAAGTCCCACAATGTGATAGGTGGCAAGCCTATCGCCAACCGGGCACATTTCCAATCCCGACCAACATTTTTATTAGAAAATTGGAAAAATCCAATTTTCTTTGTGTTGGCCGACCCGGGATTCGAACCCGGCACCTCATGCAGTCAAGTCCAACACCCGGATCGCTAGACCACAGAGGCGAGAGGAAAGTAATATAAATCCGGAAGAGGCTTCGCACAACTTAGTTAAGTGTTAGCTTAGCTTAGGATACGGTGTTATCGATAAATATATTTTTGTTGCCTTTAAATCGTTAATGATGCATTAATTTCCCCGTAAATATTTTTAGGTAAATTTTACACATTTCACTAGTGGGTTTGGTCAGTTTCTGCAATTTTTCCTTTTTTTTATGACATTGGAAGGCAAACAAGCAGACGGATTTCCTAATGGTAAGAAATTCACGCCGCCTAGAGACACCAAATATGGTAACGATGCCATGCTGTCGAGGCCATCCCGACCTCGACAGCGCAGACCTCGAGCAAAAGAAAGTTTACCGGCTACCTACGCTCCGAACC
>NJDC01003779.1:42988-54902 GCA_002245475.1 Calephelis virginiensis
GCCGATGTCACTCTCAATTCTTCTATCTCCACACATAAAATATACTTTATTATCGCTATGCTGTGACTTGAAAGAAGGAAAAACAAACACACTTCATAATACTGAAATTGATTTTTGTCATACAGGGAAAGCTGAAAACTAGTGTTGAGGTAGACGAAAACTCATCACATACTGAGCTTTTCCTTGGCGGACTCATGCTACCACACTCTGTCTCTTTATCTGTCACTTTCTTTTATGTTTATTAAAGTTCCTTGTGTATCAGACTTGTTGTCTTTTTGTGATCAGATTCATATCAGTAATCAGATTTCTAGTTGTCTTTTTTTATTAGTTATGTGTGTTAAGTTTTGGTCTGTTAATAAATGTTTTTTCTTTCTTTCTTTTTTTATATAAACATGAAATACACTACTTCTTGTTTATATAATACTAGCAGCCCGGTACGTGCTTCGCTACGCATATCATCGCATGAGTGACATAACACAACAAAACAAAAAAAGAAAACATAACTGAAAAAAGTTTCAATATGACAGCACAATCCCCATTAACAAAATGATCCGCCATTTATTGAATTCATTTGTTACAAAAAATGTGATAAATGAATAACCGCTCGACCGATTTTATGCAAAATTCACATAAACTATCTACTAAATAGTCCGAACAAAGCCTAAAAAGTTGGTTTGGATAGGTAAGTCCGTTCTTGAGTTATAAAATTACAACAAAAAGTGGCATTGATTTTTATATGTATAGATATAGATAATATAGATAATTGGGGTCATTTTTCTCTTTCAATAACATAAGCACGTAAACAACAAAATGTTATCCGCATTAAAAGCAGAAAAACAAGTGATATTTGGGACGATAAAAATAAAACATCAAAGTAAAAAATACTAGGTTAAACGTAGCTAAACACAGAATTTGGTAGCTACAATTATTTGCCCCACTTAATATACAGGGTGTGAAATGCGTAATACTTTCTAAGGTAGCAATTTGTATTCAACTAAACAAAGGCTAGAGCTTAGGGAGTAGCAAGGTTCAATTTGTTTAATTAGTTCCTTGTTCATTCTTTATGATAATATCGACTTTAATCATTAGAGAGGCTTTTTTTTTTATATTCCACATTATTTTAAATGGTCATTTTGCATTTTCTGCTTCAAATTCTAAATTATGTTTTAAGTTATTGCTATCTTCTCTAAATTTTCTGACAAAGAGAAAACCATTTCTAAAAGCGTAAAATAAGTAAACTGGACCATTTTTTTATTTTAATATACATAAAACAAAACAATAATAAAACTACTTGTTGTATAGATAAACAATAATAAAACTACTTGTTGTATAGATATGGATACGGAACCTAAAACGAGGATTATTAAATTTTTTTGTCAGTTTGTCCGTCTGGTCAATTTTCATAAAAAAAACACATATTAAACTGATTTTACAAAATTTTGAGTAGTAGTAGTTTGTAGTCCAGATCAATAATTAGGATACTTTTTGCTACAGGAAAATCTCGTTTCTATCGCTAGCCACGAAAAATCACTTTTACATATGAAAGAAGTCGTGGCCAACCGCTAGTTACTTATGATACAGTGAACAACTAGGTAACTTAGTGTAAGAGACAAATTTGTAGGCGCTATAGGTGATAATAGTGTGTTACTATCTTACGACCGGATCATAGAGCACGTAAGCAAGTTTACCGGCTCTGTCACCTTCCAGATTGGAGTACAACAACGACGAGCACTGATGTTTAAGCGGCACTCTACCACCTTGTTAAAATTGACTGTACTAGTGAAATAATCAGTTATAATAATTATTAAATTACTACCACCGGGTGTTTGGGTCATTATGCCGATAACATTTAATCCGCACGAAAATTATAAATGCGAAAATCTGTCTGTCTGTTACTCTTTCAAGGCTAAACCACTTGACTGATTTTGATGATGATATGCATCTTATTAGAGATCCAAGTTTAAATACTCTTTTTTCAATAATCTTCCCCTAAAATCCTGTAATGGTGGATGAAAGGTCGTATTAAGATTGTTACTATTCTACGAGTATACTGACAAAGTCGAAGGTAAATATTTAGTTTCTTATAAAAATTAGTACGGCTTCTAATAGACACATTCCGATGTGTTCAATAACGTCTGTACAAATATTACGTATAAACTAAATTGTCAGAATTTTATAGAAAATTATATGGCGTCTATTTTGATTACATTGAGTCTTAGAAGAAGAGGACCAAGGAGACGCATGTTTAAATCCCAGAAAAAAGAAATAAAAAGACGCGATTACGTTTTGAATAAATGGCGTTTTTGGTGATGGGCAAGAAATATTAAACTAGCGACAGGACACGTGACCTGATCACGGTACGACAGAGGGAGAGTAGAACTACTGTATGTTCTCGCCTCATTTTACACTGTTTAAATTAAAAAATATATATTATTTAAGTAATAGTTTAATTTTTTTTATACTTTTTTTCGTTTAAAAAAGGATTGTATTCTATCACATAAATTACTTTTATGTACTATATGTATGATAGGTAATTAAAGCAATTCGTGCAATTCTTAAACAATTTCGAAATGTCAAAACTGAGCAATGTTAACGTGGCATTTAATGTCAAATATATTTATTTATTAGCAGTTTTTTTTTTAAATTTCTTCTTCTGTACCAACCTCTGTTTGACAAAGGGATCTGGGAGCAAAGGTGTTTTTCTTATTTGCAAATGTTTTACTTTATAACTACGTACAACATTTGCTTCAACGGAATTTACATTTTAAATCAACAGATTCATTCTCCAGAGTCATTAGCCTCAACGTCGGAATGTATTACTTCGTGAGATCTTCGTGATTTCTGTTTGTCTGTATATTTTATATTAGTACAAGTAAGGAAATCTAGTTTTGAAGTATACTTCTTTTAGTACCATTGCGTCTCGATAGAGTACATAGAGTACACCTTGAATGTATAGGATATAGGAAATTGATAAAGGTAGGTACTATAGCTGTCTCTTTCATTTTTAAAATGATTATGTATTTTACCTGGTGTTAAAAGTTAATTATATAAATAAGTCGAGAGATAAATGAAACTAGAATACACAGTATTTTTATAAAGTTTCACTTAAATTCGTCAATTTAAAATGTGAATATATTTAACCCTATCCATCGTAAAGTGCCACAATTTTAGCCAGGTAGGAGAAGAAACGACGGAACAATGTATAGTTTGTTCTTTTGATGCTTTTACTGGTTGTAAAATGCTGTGTTGCAACTTTTGACTGGTCTGGAAGGAAGGGTAGCTGGTACACTTGCACAATTGGCCAGGAGTCACAGAATAGCGCCGCATCTGTATAATGTTGGTGTCTCTTACCATCAGGCACATGTGTGCTTGTTCGCCCAATTTTTTTATGATATTGGAAGGCAAACAAGCAGACGGATTTCCTGATGGTAAGAAATTCACGCCGCCTAGAGACACCAAAGGTGGTAATGGTGCGTTGACAACATGAGGCCGGGATGTTAGCCCTCGAGCAAAAGTACGTTTACTGGCTACCTTACCCTCCAAACCGGAACACGTCATGACGCTATAGCGGCAGGAATAGGTAAGGCGGTGGTACTAAACCGGCGAGTCGCTGCGAAACTCTACCACCTAGTAGTATGTCACGGTCTTAGTGACAGTAAGCCTATGTTAGCCTTTTACGAGCTGCCTGGTAGGACGGCAGATGGTCTATTCTAAAAATCAAATCAACTCTCAAATAAGACATACTTTCTTTTGAGTAGATAATACAGTTTCAAACGAGCTGGAATACGAAATTGGTGAACACTGACGTTACTGACGAAAATAGCGCAACGATACCTATTCTGGCACTGATGGACGTGACTTCTACAGCTGAATAGTATAATACGAACAGATGATTAGGCCCGGTTGACGATAGGCTTGCTACCTATCACATTGTGTGACTTATGCCCGACTTCACCAAGAGCCCCTATACTTTAGGGGACCTTTTAGCGTATTTTAGGGGACTGTTTTATATTGAAACAGTCCCAAAAGTAATATTAAAAGGTCCCCTAAAGTATAGGGGCTATTGGTGAAATCGGGCATTGGTGTCCTTAGTTAGTCGTGGGTGCCCTGGTTGTGTCTCTGTCTATTCTTTCAGGAATATGGGCGAGAAGAAAATACTTCACACGAACAGACAAAACCACGAGCGTTGACTTGTATGAGATAAAGTCATACACGCCTAATATTCAAAGTGGTTCTATTATCCTCTTAATCTAACATTCCATACAATTTACAGTGGGCATCTGTCATGTCATTAGCCTCATCAGCCACGTTAACTCTGCGAGATTGTAATGGCCCTGTTCTCACTGCCAAGACCATTGTTGATTATGACCAATGTACATTAGGTGAATATCATCCTGTTAGTACCTCCTTAAATAAAGAGATTTGCAAGTTCGTTGTTGATGCTGCAAATAATTGGAATTATTTACCAAATTCGGTTTTTACAGTACCAGAACGGTTTCAAGTGATGACATGACGCTACTAATATAACAATGCGAATTTAAGTAACTTTGCTACAATTTCACGCGAAAGCTACTTTTCGAAGATTTTCTGAGATCTTTGGAACTAAAATAAATATCCCTGGAGAGGTTACACAAATTGAATCTAACCTCGAAGTAAGCAAATTGTAAGCTTTTGTTATGAAATTCTCTATCAAAGTTCGTTTTTCTAGAAGCAAAATGGTTTTGAGTTTATTCTGAGCTATTCCTATTAATATTACAAATGCGAATGTAAGTTTGTTTGTTACGTTTCCACGCGAAAACTACTTAACTAATCATAATGAAACTTGGTAAATATATTCATTGTATGAAAAGTAACAAGATTTAAGATTTACTAGGTGGTAGAGTTTCGCTGCGAGTCACGCGGATTGGTACCACTGCCTTACCTGTTCCTGCCGCTATAACGTCATGACTTGTTCCAGTTCGGAGGGTAACGTAGCCGGTAAACTTACTTTTGCTCGAGGGCTAACATCCCAGCCTCAGCTTGGCAACGTACTATTACCACCTTTGGTGTCTCTAGGCGGCATGAATTTAATTTCTTGACTTCAGAAAATCCGTCTGCTTGTTTGCCTTCCAATATCATAAAAAAAGATACTTTTGTAATGACACATGTAACTGACATCCCAGGTGAAAGATACAAAAAGCGAAAAACCGACTCAACAGATCGAATGGAATAAAATGTTGTATAATTTCTATAGTCTTCAAAACTGGCGTGAATAAAAAGAGTGATCAAGGTGGAGGAAGCTAGGCACTTATGAAGGTGCATAGCACTTGTTATTAGGTACTCTCTGTCTACCCCGCAAGTAACTAAGCTCATATATTAATTAATCATAGAATTATTCATGAATATTTAATGACACTACTAAAGAAGATTCTAATTAAAATTAACAACATGATTCAGAGTGTTGTCTTAATTGAGAACATGATGTATTTAATTGTTTAATTTATGTTGTGTTTCTTTAATTAACCGTTTCATACTGTCCAAAATGTTATTTTAAGTTTATTCTGTAGATTAATTTTATTATAGGCTTGGTCGACATCGGGTGATGACATCGACCATCGCTTGGTAGTGGTGATAAAGTAAATAATGAATTATTCCTTTGGTAAAGTCAGTTATAATTAGATAGTGCAGCATCACGCCCCAATTGGTATCAACTATTTACGTATTCCTGGTATATGTATAACATCAATACTCGTTTTTATCTTTTTGAAGTGAAACTTCTTTAGAATCGTTTAGATTTCAAAACGGGTGCAACGGAAAAACAACAGGTAAGAGACACAAATATATATTCATCTCATTCTTTTGTCGATTTACTGAAGTTTCACTTCTATCGTGTGTGAATCGCATACACACACCTTTTTTATTTTTTTATGACATTGGGAGGCAAATAATCAGACGGATTTTTAAAGCAAACGAGCAAAAGCAAGTTTTCTTGCAATCTTATCCTCCGATACGGGACACGTCAACGACAAAGACTGACGTTATGGCGGCAGGAATAGCAAAGTCGGTGGTACCAATCCGGATAAGTTGCTGCAAAACTCTACTACCTGGTAAGATATAACGGTCCTAGTGACGGTAAGCCTATGCTCGTTATTTGCGAGCTGCCTGGTGGTAAGTCGTATGATAGTCTGTAGTCTAGCACATATATCTAAGGCCCCAGTCACAAGAACGCACCAGTTATATTCCTGGTGTCTATACGTGATGGTTGTTGTATTTTACCATCAAGAGAACCACCAGCTTGTTTGCTATCTAATAACCTTAAAATAGAAAGGCGTTATTTCTGAAATAAGGCAGAATTTTCTGAAAGCTTTTGTGTATTTGTGATTTGCCTTTCGATGCATTGCAAAAAATTACAAAGTACTCGTATATTTAAACAGTCAATTTCACTGCTTAAAATGTTCTTAAAAGGTTTCTCAAAGTAGTCTAGCCAATTAAGCATGTAATAAAATCTGTGGTGTAACGCTCGCTGACCGCATTCGTAACAGTGAAATCCGAGAAAGAGTGGGATTGAAAGAAAGTGTTGGTGTTAAAATGCGAAAGGGCATGCTCCGCTGGTTCGGTCATGTGGAAAGAATGACAGATGAAAGATTGACAAAGCAGATATTCAAAGCGAATGTGGATGGATGTAGGTACCCGGGGAGACCAAGGCTGACATTTCACGGTCAGATCAATCGGATATTATCCGAGGGTGGTGTCAAGAGCCTCCGAAACCGGCGTGTTTGTATGAAAAGGGTTATGAATGTGAAGGAAGCAAGACAGGTTTGTCAGGATCGTGAGGTCTGGCGATACTCTCTGCCTACCCCGTAAGGGACTTGGCGTGAAGACATGTATGTATGTATAAAATCCTTTCTTAATTTAACTATCAGATATTTGCCACAGCGAAGACTTCATAATCAATCTGTCGTACCACTTTTATCATGCTAATAAACTTCAGCCTTAATGAAATTACTAAGGTGCGGTTCTTCTTGGACCTGGATCTGGCTGCAGTAATTCAATAGAAGTGATATTTTTCATATAATTCAAAGCGAGTGAAGACGCGGGTATTCTAGTTAGGATGAATTGGCACATGCTGATTATTCTGCTCCATTTTATCAGTTGCGGTGTCTTCCTAGACGGAAATAGATAACCTGGATTATCGCAGTTGTGATTACGCAAGTGTCAATGTCTAAACTAATACAATTTTTCCTCAAAGAAAAGGCTAGGCTTCCAAGAATCTGGGCAAAAGCATTTGTTTGGTATCGTCGCTCGCACACATGCTTGCATGCGTTCATGTGTATCTAATTGTACAAGCGCGCGCGCGCGTGTGTTTGTGTGTGTGTGTGTGTGTGTGTGTGTGTGTGTGTGTGTGTGTGTGTATGTGTGTGTGTGTGTGTGTGTGTTGTCTATGTGTGTGTTTATGAGTAGTAGTAGTAGAGTGTAATTCTAAACTTGATTTAATTTCTTAGTTACAGTTTCATTTATTCAAAAGACGAAAGTATTTTATTTTGGAAATTGACATTTTTAAACATCATTATTTTTTCTTTTGACATTTTCTTTTAAATGAAAGTGACATTTAAAAATATGTGAATGCCAAACATTAAAACAACTTTGTGCCTCGGTTAAAACTGCATCAAGGGGTCAAGCAACAGTTTTGAATGAAGTAAAAATTGCTTCACTGCGCGAGTAAGAGTTCTCCTAAGCGTTAACCTATAAAGTTTTATACGTTCCTTTTTTGAGATATGTGCACATTTTTTCAAAAGGGAAAAAAATACGTTTTTAGAACTCGAGGGAAGTTAAAACAACTGGTCACGAGTAAAACTTTCGCATTTTTGGCCTTTTTTGTTCAGTTAGTTATGAAAACTAAAATGATATTTTAACTTTTTCACAAAATTTGCAAGCAGATGTGTGTGAAGTGTGACGCTGGTCTAAAATATTATTTAATTCAATGTAATTCCTCGTCCTGGGCCTTTTTAGTTGTATAAATATTCTTGATTTCTAAGTTCCACATCATCACAAACCCAATAGGGTATTTGAATGATATTGCGTTTGCTAATTGAGATAATTAAGATAATTTGGGAAAACAAAAAATATACAGTAGAGCAATTAGTAACAACCTATACTGCGACAATTAGGCTAAATTTTGCAGACATTTATTTTAGTCTTCTAAAGAGTTGTGTGGCAAATTAAATATGTTTGGTAGGGGGTTTTAATAAAATAAAAAATGTGAAAATGTCGTTTTTCACATTTTTAAACAAAAAAAATGTTGCTCGGGATTGGATATGTGCCCAGTTTACGATAGGCTGACTACCTATCACATTGTGGAACATAGTGTCTTTGGCTTCTCGTGGGTGCCCTGGTTGCCTCATGCCCCTGCCTAAGCCTTCGGGGATATAGTCATGAAGATACTTTTTTTAGGTACCAAACCTAGATATTTGATCTAAATATCGGATCAACGTGATGGCTTTCCACATACCGCAAAGGAAGCCTCTGCACATTAGGTCGGCATAGTAGACCAAGGCCTTGGCCCACTGCGTATTTAGCCCTAAATATTAAAGTATATGGTCATAATTGGAAATGAAAAGTGTGAAAAGTGGCAGTTTTCGAAAAAGAACAAATAAATTATATTTTACTAGTGTTCAATTTATTTGGTATTTATTTTTTCTTTAATTTCTTTAAAACATGCATTAAGCAAATCAAAATTCGTTTTTTTGTGTTGACCTTAATTTTAGTGATAAAAACACCCTCAAAAGTCAGGTTAGTGACTAAAATACGCCTATTTTTTTATTTTAGGATTTGAATTTCTGTAGACCCTTTTACTTGAATCTTCTAAAGATTATAAAAATAAGTCTAAACATTTATATAGAAGGCATTGCAAATAAACACCCTTTATTTTGTTTGGCAAACTAATAAATTTACTTCACATTTTATATACATATTTGGCGGCAATTAAAATTTGATTAAAAAACTAGCTGTTGCCCGTGGCGTTGCTCGTGTGGTTAATGGTCCCACAGGAACATTATTACGGCATAAAACAATCCTATGTGTTAATCCAAGTTACCCTCTAGGCGTGTGCCTAATTTAAAGAAAATCGATTAAGCAGTTTTTGCGTAAAATAAAACAAACAAACACGCAAACTTTCATATTTATAATATTAATAGGATTTGGCGGTATGTACTTAAAAGCTTATAAAAAAAATTGAAGACGTGTCCATAGCTGACACTGATATAATCATACATCTGATTAAACTCTACAATTTTATAAAATCATTTTTTGTGAGAAAACGGAATGTGTGAAAATTGCTCTCGATCATATCATGCGGTCTTTAAAAAGAATTTAAGTTACAAAAAAATCATTTTCGTCACGTCCATAAAGGTCGATGGAGTCGCGGCTGTTATCTAAATGACTAACGGTGTGTTCAGGGCTGTCAACTCTGTATTTATTTAATAATAACTGCGAACGGCTCACCTAATGGTAAAAACTAAAAACCACCCTGGCCTTGGATAGCACCACCAGGAGTAGCAAAGTGTGCTGTCAAAATCCAGAAGAAATTAAAAAAAGTTCATTAAAGTTCTACAGTATAAAAAAAAGTCAATAATTTGAACAGCGTTTCTTGGATCTAGGTGACTAACGAAATATTGACAGATAAAACAATATCGTAAATAGGATATGAAGATATTTGAAATATATTTAAACTTAAACTTTCAATTGGAATAAGAAACCAGTATAACATAATTTGCAAGGATGTATTTCAAATGTGTGACTCTGCTTTACAGCTTGAGATCCTTGAATTGGAAAAGCCTCGACATTTCACTTTTCTTAATACCGTCATAGTTTTTACCTGGGTTTTTCAAATATGCAGATAAGTAAACTTTACCGTCCTAATAATAAACACAGAGGAAAGTGCTCCAAGGCACATTCCGAGAGTGACAACCCTAAATGTGATGTAGGTCGACTATGAATCATACGTGCTGTACATATCTTCACGGTGTTAACACGTAATCCTACAAATTACGTGATACTGATGGTAAAGATATTTTTAACGAGAAATCATCATAAATATCATTTCCCTTTATCAAGTTCACTGTTATGAGGAAAGTCTTCCGGTGAAGGGCTGTCACAAACCCATTCTGACGGAGGTTATTAACATAATGACGCTAACATATTACGGTTCAGAGGGTAGGTTAGGTAATTAGTAGAGTTGGACGGTAAACCTTACGTAACATTTCCATGACATTATACCAGCATACCTATAACATCTGTGGTGTCTATAGGTCACGGCTGCCTTTCATAGTTATGAGAGATTTGTGTTTTTACTGTGTTACCACATATAAAGGAGGAATATGACGGCCCCATCGTCTTCAAGAATAAAAATAATTGTTAAAAGTCCTTTCTACTCATCGAGAAAACTCGAAGGTTAAAGTTGATATTATAGTCTCTATTGCATTTTACTACTGTAATGTCACACTGACGCTAATGTCGATTTAAACTTGGGCAAACTTTAAGTTCTCACTCAGAAACTTCAATCAACATTATTTTAATCTATGATTAAATTACAATTCTGTATAGAAAATGTCTACTTAACGACAGCTTAAAAGAATATTGACCTTTCTGAATGCGGCCGTAAGTCATGTTAGTTAAAAAACGGAAAGGGTGTAAATTAAAAAATCAATTACAAGGATTTAAACCGGAAATGACGCATCTTAACTCGAGCGAATGAAATTACGGTCATAGTTGTACTACTAATTTTAATTAATAATTAGTCAAGTGATAATTATTCCTTTGACTTTCCAAAAATTATATTCCAAACCTACTAATTATCTCTTAACTATCAGTTGGACTAAAGACACAACGTTAACGAACCAAATTGGTGGAGAAATCTGCCCAGAACTATAATCAATGTTTCAATGGAATTGATTTATAACCCTTAGCTGGAGTTTTGGCGCCATCGAGAGAAAAGATGGTCGAAGATTTTTCATAATTATTGAATTTCGTGTTGATATTGAGTGAAATTAGTCAATTTCGGTGGCATTTTGTACAATTTTGTTCAGTGAAAGTGCACAAATGAAATAATCATGAAGAAATTAGCGTATCGTGTATTTCCTCGTTGCCGCCAAATCTCATTACATGAGCTTGAGTAAACAGGCCACCGCTTTACCCAAGAGCCTGACATGACTTCCTGACGACTTATGACTGATGACTAATTAAAATTAATTGAAATTGATATAAAATTTGATGCAAATTTCTACTTGACTAATGGCTAAATACTAACGTGAAGGCCAAAACCTAAAGAAAGAAGAAGAAGAAGAACCCTTAGCTGAATGATGTTTTATCATACTGACATGACATACGTTTGGTATTCGAGTTTGATATTTTTTTTTAAATAAAATTATTTACACGCCCATGTCCCCTAAAGGAAAAGCAGTGGCACAATAAGGGCATCCAATACTAGCCGAAGACACTAAGTGTCACAATGTGATAGATGTTATGCCTATCGCCAATCGCTCACATATCCAATTCTAAGCAACATAGTTTTTTTCATTTGAAAATTTAAAAAGACATTTCCTGTTTATTACCCGACTTGAATAGAACCCAAGACCTCGTCTAGAAATATAATTTAACAACATTCTCGTTTTTGAACTCCAACAACAAAAACCAATTTAAATAAACCAAATAAATTTAAACCATTAAATTGTGATGAGACATAGTCACACTTTAAGACTCTTAAGGAAAAAAAACAGCTTCACATACTCGTTATAACATTTTTACTCAAACTAAACCAGTAAAAAAATAAATCATCTTCTTCAAGCACATTCAAAAAACATTTAAAACTTCAATAAAAACATCAAACAGAATTAAAAAAGGGTTAGTGATTCCACTGTTGATAAACTTAACATGTTGT
>NJDC01003779.1:79975-100566 GCA_002245475.1 Calephelis virginiensis
GAAGCAGTCATCATATTCCACTCTTGCTTTAATTATTTCCCTTCATTGTTTCGGGTTCTTTGTATAACATAGACCATCTGCTCTTCTGCCTTGCTACGTAGGTAGGTGCCTTGGTTGGTAGGTTGGCTCTCGTAAGAGGTGAGCATAGGTTTGATGGATCATCATCGACAAGAGCCACTGCCGGTAGAGTGCTATACAGCAACTTACCTGGGTAGAGATCTTACCTATTCCTATGTCGCCATAATGACAGTGTTTGTCACTGTCTTGTTTCGTTCCAAGAGGTAGAGTAGCTGCACCGTAGACCTAACATCCCGGCCGCAGGACAATCAATAACATCTATGGTGTTCATGGGCCACGTTGTATAATGTCATCAAAAGAGCTACATGCTCTATCGGCCAATGTTAATAATGTATCTCAATCTAACGAATTTCAAGCAATCTAGATAGCTGCGTATCCGCTGGCCTATCCTATACCTCATTCCCATATTTATCTTGTGCACAGATATATTATTAGCAAGCGATAACATAAACATGGATCAAAATATCAATCTTGGACAGCGAGTTTTGGATTAGGATTATTATTGATATTGGCCGTAAATCAATAAAAAAACCATCAAAACGTTACCATTTCCTTCAATGTTTATCTAATATGACGTAATAAATCTATTATTCATCCTAAGAACTTGATTTTATAAGACATCTTCCTAGGTTTATGATTTGCCTGACCTCATCGATTAAGACCCGCCTTGGATGCTCGCCAACTGATAAGCTTAGCCCCAGCTTACCCTGAATGCAAGTTTAATGACCTCTCAAGATTTCTGCATCTTTCAATGCTGGTGATAGGTTTAATATATTTAAGTGGGTTTACTTTGTTACATTCGAAGTCTTGAACTGAAAGTGGATACTTAATTTTAAGAGTGTATTTCCGTTTTAGTCAAGTTTTATTCTCAATACAATTTTCTTTATTTCTAATATTATGTTAAATGCTTTTTTATGGGTGACTTATTGTATGCTATAAAACGAGTCGTTCATTACGGATAGTTAACTATGAGGTCTGTCGGTAAGATTTCTTATTACTGGTAAATAATTATTCTTGTATACTATATATATAATATAAATGCGACAGGATGTCTGTCTGTTAAGGTTAAACAGCTGAAACAATTTTGATGAAATTAAAGGATATAGTAAAGACACGAGTTCAAACGTAGTCTTCCTACTTTTTTAAAAAAAAAATGAACTTCTGAAAGACTATAAAGGTGGAATACAATTTGTACAAAAATCGTAAACTTTCTAGGCTGACGATATTGCAGGTAAACATCTAGTGTTTATTAACAGCAGGAATTTCTAACATCCTATAATAGTGCGATATCCTGTAGTTCCGATTTCTGGCCAGACTTTAGTAATTTGTAAGACCTAGAAAATTGTCAGTGTATTCTTCCATCTCAAGTAGGGACTATTAGGTTTTTATAAAATCAGATCTAACCGTAGTACATAATCAATAATCATAGTAGATTCATAATGGTTTTGTTACCTTCCAAAAATAGTAAAATAGTTCTTGTGATTGAAACTTTTAGAACTTCGGTAACCGAGGCTTAAGGTTTAGGGTTTACCTAATAGTTTTCCAATTAACATAAAATCTAGCTTTTAGACTACGAGTAGCAGTGTTAGGAGATTTCTATAATAGTCAGTGTCTGGCTAGTAATGTCGTGATTTTCATATTTTTTCAAGGCAAATACAACAAGGAATACGCTCTTAACAACAAAAATAGTTTATATTTTAATTAAAAAAAAGATAATTACGCCTATACCGCAAAAGATGTAGGCATAGGCCTAATCAGGGTCCTTATGACTAGCCGAAGACACTAAATCCCACAGTGTGATAGGAACCATGCATATCGCCGATTTGTCATACCTATTATATCCAATCCCGGGGCACTTTGTTTTATTATTATAAAATTGGGAAAGCACATTTTCTTTTGTTTACCACACCCGAGGATCGAACCCGAGACCTTATAAAGTCAAGTCCAATAACAGACCGCTAGACCTCACAGGCAAGAATACCTAAATAAATACTTTCTTATACCTATATAAATACCTTACAAAACCTTACACCATTCCATTGGACAGGATCCAATCCTGTATTGGAAGCATGCACTAACTTTCGGATTAAAATATCTAAGGTCTGGCTTTTCAAGGAACTCAGACTACTAAAAGTGCAACAACTTTGTCAAAGGTTCATAAATAATCATAAACTCCAATGGTCTGACTACTGATTGAAATTAATTGCTTTTAGTTTAAACGTAAGTTGTTTAACTTGAGTGAGTCAGTATATTCTTAAGTTTAGTTTTCAAAGTACGTATATAATCCTAAGTAAAGATAAAGTTTGGTATTTATAAAGTGGTTTGAAATAGTTTTGAGAATGTTATCTAGTGATTAATCTATCGGTTAAATTTTAACTAAAGTTATAAATAAATTAAATGTAAAGATAACAAAAACAAACGTTACTTCTTATGAGACCAATTACAATGTGAATTATGAATGTGAACTAGCCAATCAAGGAGTAATTGCTACGGATTTAAAAAAAAATGAAGTGGAATATTAAAATAATCAATTTGACAGTATATTATTTCTAATTTCTAGGGCCTATTTTAGTAACAGTAATTAAGTTAATGGTCAGAAAACCAATTTCATAGAGATCAATTTTTAACTACACATTTAAAAGCAAAAATGGAATTAAAAAACAAAATTTTCGTAATGATAATTTTTTATTGATTTTATTTAATACGTATTTTATTATTCAACCTCAATACAGCTATAATTGTAGGCTTGGCTTGATACAAAAGTATAGTAAAAAATAACTTACTCCACTTATCATTTCATTATTAGTCATAAAATCTAAAATTCATAAAGACATAGAACTAAAAATAGGATCATAAAACTTATGTAAGATAATTGAGTATTTATCAGTTAGAGTACTTAAAACCTCGTTACTTTTATCAATAATTCAAGAAAATTACATATACGTGCCATATCCGTTCACACTAAAGCCATGTAACGTTGTTTCTCACTGTTTCAAGCGAATTACAGTCCAAAGTAATCGAAACTATTATTCTACAGTGAGTCGGTTCTTTAAATATTAACTTAGTTAAGGGTTGTCAAAAATTATTTTTCTAGCACTAGTATTTAATTATCACTACATAGTACAAAACAAAGTCATTTCCTCTGTATCTATGCTCCTTCGTGTGATTAAATGTTTAAATCTGCGCAACGGATTTTGATGCGCTTTTTTTGATAGATAAAGTAATTGAAAAGATAGGTTTATATGCATGTTTTAAACACGTGAAAAGTCGGGGCGCGCCGCTAGTAGGTACTGTATAATCAATAGCTTGGATTATAATAAAGCTCAGTAAAACTGCAAAAACCGACTCTAACTATGTTATTAGGTACCACGTCGTGATTGGATAATTATTTTTTCTATAGATAGTGTGTGACGATGTGTATAGAGATATAGTTAATAATGCATTTATCTTTGTTCACAACATCATCAAAATCGGTTCATATTTGGATAAGTCATAAACATACGAAAAAAGAGTCTTTGTACGCACGTAAGAAGTTATACTTCTTTGGCGTAACAATCTAAAAATAACAAATGAAAAGGTTCGCAACTAACTTCAAGGTGCTGTTTTTTTCTGTCGGTTGCAACTAACTTCAGACTGTCACATTTATCTGTCGTGCGCATCATAAAAATTCACTCTCATCATTTTTCCCAATCGCGCCAAAAGAAGTATAACTTCAAAACACGCAATCGGATTGAAAACCACCTCTTTTTTAAAATCGGTTAAAAATTCCGAAACTGCTAAGGGCAGAATCTAAAGGAACCCATACAAATATGACGTAATGTTAGGGAAAGGGATTATTGTATTTTATTTCACAATGTAATTTTAACTCAATAAAACTCTCAATATGAAAACAGTATTTTGCCTGGCTACGAGTATGTTAACATATTAATTTTACAATATATTTTTAATGAAATACAACTGTTAAAATTTAAAGCAGGCAAATTCTTTTGGGGCTAGCTATTTTAAAAAATAAGAACATCATTACTGTAGTCGAAGCCAATTAAAGGTACATTTAATTGGCTTCGACTACAGTCCAGGTTAATTTAAAAATCACTCGAGATAACTCCTTGATAAAATTTAAATACCATCAAATGAAAGCTTTTAAATAAAAAAAAAACAAAATTGTGAGTAATGGGAACTTGAAATCAAAATAAGAAAATCAACCAGACAAGATACGTCAAAGAGAGAAAGTAAAAACGAAATACAGTTTGTGAAAATGCTTATATATTCAGAGCTTAAGTTTTATTGACAGCCTCCTCGCTTCTTACAAAATTCACGTTTTAGTTGGTTTGTAGCTTATACTATTAAGGATGCCGTTTTACAATAAATATACATTTGAATACATTTTTTACCGACTCTAAAAGTTATTATTTTAATAGTATCTTTTTAAGTTTGTTTCGAAATTGCGAGGCCTCTATCAAACAGATTTTGACAGTTCTTTTTTTTGGAAGGTTATGAATTTTGTCAAGATTTATATAAAATAAAAATTCTAGTGAGTGGTTTGTTATAGTTCGAAACCAGTCCGTAGTTGTTTTGAAAAATTTAATAATTGCTTAATATAATAAAACGAATTTTTAATAATTGCTTTCCTGTTAAAAAAAATCATTAATAAATTGCCACATAGTATTGAAAATAAGGTTGGATTACTGCACACAAATAATAAGTTTATCACTTTTCTCGTGCTTGAAATAAATTTTGACATTTTTAAAAAACACTTATCGTCATTAAAATATTAAATCATATAAATGTAACATAGAATTGCGTAGCTATGAAACAGAATCGACCACATTTATAAAAATTATATAAAAATTAAATAAAGTATATAGTAACGTGTCTTTACGCCCATATCCCCGTAGAGGTAGGCAGAGGCACAATCAGGGCACCCAAGACCCAAGAAAAAAAAAAGTTTTTCGGAATTGGAAATGTGCCCGACATTTCCAATCCCGAAAAACTTTTTTTTTAGAAAATTGGAAAAATCCAGTTTTCTTTTTGTTGCCCGACCCGGAGTTCGAACCCGAGACCTCATGCAGTCAAGTCCAACAACTGAACCGCTAGACCACAGAGGCGATAAAATTTAGTAAAAAGCACAACTGACAGAGCGAAAGACGAAGGCGAAGATTGCAGGTTGTATTTTTTTTGAGGTGATTTTATTTAATAACTAGTCTATCGTCTTTACGCCTGCAGTTAAATATTTCACGACTGGCAACCCTAGCTATGAGTCAGCTAATAAGCGTCTGCTTTGGACAATATTATTGACATTAACGAGTATGACATCCGGTCGGGAAACTGGTGTGGATGACATATCGTGTTACTTTCGGGTAAATAAAGGGGACAACAATTAGGAGGCTGAACTCTGACAACGGAAGTCAGTACTGATGGATGTATTGGTAAAGTTTTCTTAGCAAGTTTTTCTATGGAAAGACAAACAAGCAGACGGATTTCCTGTTTGCTATACACGTCGCCTGTAGACAGGAACGATGGTAATGGTGCGTAAGCTCAGGATGTGATATGAACTGGCACGGATCCAGTTTTTAAACAGTCTTTAACCCAGGGTGGTCATATACTCAATGTATATTTGGGGAAGGCCAAATTCAAAAAGTATCTTCACGGCCATATCCCGAAGGCTCTGGATAGGTAGAGTCACAACCACCCACGACTAGCCGAAGACACTAAATTCCACAATGTGATAGATAGCAAGCCTATCTCCAAACGGGCACGTATCCAATTTCAAAAATAAAACATACGTTATTTTATTAGAAAATTGAAAAAAAAGTACGCCCATATCCCCGAAGTGGTAGGCAGAGACACAACCAGGGCACCCACGACTAGCCGAAGACACTAAGTCCCTCAATGTGATAGGTGGCAAGCCTATCGTCAACCGGGCACATTTCCAATCCCGAGCAACATTTTTTTATTATAAAATTGGAAAAATCCAATTTTCTTTTTGTCGCCTGACCCGGGATTCGAACTCAGGACAATCGGAAATCGGGAAATTGAAAATTGCCATTTTATTTTTTTTTTGTTTGCCGACCCGGGGATTAAACTTGGGACCTCAAAAAGTCAAGCCTGACGCTGAACCGCTAGCTCACAGAGGCGATACCAAATTAAATAGGATAAATAGTATTATTCAATCACATAACCCCTGCCCCGTTCATGATCCCCGTAACTCGTCCCTCTGGATCTGCATTGCTTGTTTACTGACAGTCCTATCCTACCGCCTAAAACTGAGATATAGTAGTGGCAGCACAAATAAACACCCTTTTGGTCGAGGGGTTACACTACACGCTTAACGCCAAAGACCATGAAGCTCGGGTTCGATTCCGACTGTGCAGGCTTTTGGGTGATGAACATCTAAATGTCTGTATTTATGGTTAAGGGCGCTTTAACACAAGCATATAACTTGCTTACTTTGGAGTTTAATTTAATTTATGTAATTGGCCCACGATTTTTTTATATAAACCAGGTCACACACACAAAAAACACTATGTGTGGCATGATATTTCTGAATTGGACTCAGTTTTATAGATATTTTTTTATTTTATTCTCTGAGTATTGCAAATTACTTTTGACTTTTGGAACTTGTGATTCCCTACTAATATATTATATTAATTATATGTGTTTGTTTATCCTACTTTCACGTCGCAAGCGATGCTATGTTATATTTTTATATGTTTAGAGATAGCCAGGAAGTTGGATAGTGATATAGGCTGATTTTTATCCTAGTGATAAAACAGGTTCCGAAGAACAAAGTTTATTATACGGGCGTACCTATGAGCAACATTTGGTCATATAATGTCATGTGTGTTTGAAGAAGCGTTATTGATGTAAAAAATGTCAAATAAAAAATATTTCCAAAATAGTTTTTACTTTATGAATAAAATTTACATTCTGTGACAAGGGTCAATGTTATAAATCTTCCAAAATATATTCCATATTGGCGTCTGTTATCTCTAAATAATTCATGTAATATTTTGGTCCATTCTGGTGCTTATGAATAACTATTACTATTTACTAGAAGCGGTGCTTATAAGTTTTCCCTGTGTCGGTTCGGGTCCTCTTTGCAGAATAGACCATATACCTCTCCACTTGGTGGCTAGTTAAAGGCGAACATTAGTTATTGCTTGCATGGTCATTGCTTACATGACCACTAAAAAGTGGTGACCACTAAATTAATTGACCGCCGTATTTCATCTGGAATCGATAATTTAGCATAACGAGCATGTTCATTCACCATATTTTTTTACCTTCCTTCTTCTTCATCTCTAGAATTTAGGGAATGCAAATACACACATAAAACGTCTAACGGTCAGTTAAATAACTGACTGATTGTTACAAGAGCGAGATATTGATATATTTGACACTAGCTGTTTGTCCACGAATTCGTCAATGCAAAATAGCTACAATTTTTATCCAAATTTGCATCCCATATTACAGTCTTTTAGAAGTTTATATTAAAAAATAGTTTATTTCTGAACCCGGATATTATGCTATATGTCTATTAAATTTCATCAAAATCGGTTCAGAGGCTTAGCCGTGAAAGAGCAACTGACGGACGAACTTTTGCATTTATAATATTAGCATGGATATATGTTTGATTTTTTTTATTTCGGCAGTTATTAATACTACTTAAGTTACAATCTCTGTTTAAAATCTGTAAATATTAACTACTTATAAGCACGAGTTGCATTTGCAAGAATCAGTAATTTTTATCTGGTTAATTACAAATAACCTACATTTTATTGTTTCCATAGTTGCAAACCATCTTGAGCGTTAATATTTGTTTTAAAATAAACATTTATTCTCTATAGGTAGAGTTGATGATGATATCCAAGTTTTTTCATGCCAGTCTATTAATCATACGCTTAATTGTCTAAATTGACTTTTTAATTAGTGTTTAGTGGCGGGTATCCGGTCGTGGGATACTTATTTGGTTGGTCCGTTATTTGTAACAATTTATGTTTGAATTTTGGGATATCAAAAATCTGTTGTGTTAAAAGAATCACGCTGTTTTAATTGAAAAGTTTACAGAGATAGACCTAATGGTACTAGTACACTAAAGATAACTATCTTCATGCCAATGCCCATTTTCCCTAAGAAGTAGGTAGAGGCAAAACCAGGGCGCCCACGACTAGACAAAGACAATAAGTACTACAAAGGAGCCCGGACCATTCAGGTTGGCAACCCCCATTACCACCTTTGGTGTCTCCAGGCGGCGTGCATTTCTTAACATCAGGAAATCCGTCTGCTTGTTTGCGTTCCAATATCATAAAAAAAGTACCAAATACTAAAGGCAAGCCGTTCGCCAACTGGGCACATATCCAATCTCGGGCAACGTTATTTTTATTAGAAAATTGGAAATACACTTCTAAAAGTCAAGTTCAACGAATAGCTCGACCATAGAAATTGCTCAAAAATAAGTTTGTACCAACAACATTTTTTTTTACAAGCTTTTATTTTTTAAGACTATATAGGTATTGTATACTTGAGAAGTACTATTCCAAACGCATCAAATATTGGTCTAATTACAATTAAAAAAAATGTTGCCAATTCAAGGATTTTCATGACCACTTTCCATCGTCATGTCACCTCCATCATGTCGTAACATTTAATTATCATTAAATTTAAGTGTGTATGTCAAATGTCATGTTATGTTTTTTTTAATGTCAAATAAGGCAACTACTGCTAAACAAAGGTGCTTGTTTGCTTCATACGAAAACCTATAAAAATCGAACTCCAAATTATTTAAATTAATTTTTTGGAGACTTGAAAAACTTGTCATAATAAAAAAAACGAATAAAACATACAATCTGGATATAAACCGACAATACCTGTTTATATGGAACCCAACACTATATACTAACAACACCAACACAAGCATAATATTTTAATAAGTGTGTTTTATTGGTTGTTTAATTAATTTATCAAAATAACTTTATCAAAAGAAAATATTTATTTCATAATCTATTGTATACTGTAATTAATAACTTAAACAAAAAAGTACAATAGGCGTTGAAAATTAAATGAAAAAAAATATAAAAAATATTATAAAATTGCAGAATACCTAACTGATGATAATGTTTGGTATTAATTTCTCCTCAAATCAATTTCTTATAAATATTTTGTATTGTGTAATATTAGTAACTATCTTTAAAAAAATTGCGTAAAAAATACTTCTGGTGCTAAGGATGTCCGTGGGCGGCGGAGATCACTTTCCATCAGGTGACGCATTTGCTCGTTTGCTTCCTCTTATATGTACAAATAAATTTCGCTAAGTTTCCTTTATCGGATCTCCTCAGTAAGAGGCCGTGTTCTTACCCGTTGCTAGATTTCAGAATTTTGTAGACGCGTCCCACGTATACTGTACTTGGGACTAGTAGTAGTACTATTTAAATTATACGCTTCGGCTATATTCGTCAAGCTTCGGAAATCCGAATGTATTTTAAAGATATCCATATAGAGTTGTTATTACACATAGTTAATAATTTCGCTTTAATTTAGATTAGGTCAGCCAATTTAGAAATAAAAGTATAAAGTGTAAAAAGAGTAAAAAGTGTAAAGCCGAAGCGCATAATTTTAATAGTAGTACTGTACCTATTACATAGTCTATGTAAAATAAACGTTTTTCTATTTTAAATTTAAAAAGAAAAACAAAAGTATCTTCATTCTCATATCGCAGAAGCGGTAGGCAGAGGCACAACCAGGTCACCCACGACTAGCTGAAGATAATGTGATAGCATATCCAATCCCGAGCAACATTTTTTTAGAAAATTGGAAAAACCGCATTTTCTTATTATTGCCCGATCCTTGAATCGAACCCGGGACCTCATGAAGTCAAGTCCAACACCTTGACCGCTAGACTACAGAGGCGAAAAGAAAATAAAAATTTTGAATTTTGGATCATGATTCCATTATACGATTGTAGTATGAAAATATCAGCTGCCTCAGTATAAAGCTCTAGAAGATTGACAACCCGTGCCTTATAGTATTTCATTTCCTTTTAACGTCGGTAGTATCCGCTATGAATTATGTGCATTATATTTGGAGACCTTTGTTTTTATTTATTGTTCCTCGACATGTCGAATAAATATGTAACGGTATTGGCAAACGGATGAACTGAGATCCATTATTTATAAGAGATCTTATATGTTGGAGTACAGTTTGCTATAGAGTGCATGATAACGTGAAGCGCGTTTGTAAAAGTTCAGTCACACATCCGATTCATAACATATGATTTTTTATTTATCTCTATATCATATGATTTTTATTGAAGTGAAACTTCTTTAGAATCGTTGTGATTTCAAAACGGGTGCAACGGAAAAACGACAGGTAAGAGACCCAAATGTATATTCATCTCATTCTTTTGTCGATTTACTGAAGTTTCACTTCTATCGTGTGTGAATCGCACGCACATTTTTTTATTTATATCGAATTCGCTTACCAATTCATTATCAATTGAGCAAATAAATGAATTATGTAAATTATAATACGTTATTTTAATGTATAATAGTTATTAAATATTTGTTTGGAACACAAGTTTCAAATTCGATAACAGTGCATTTTTCTCGTGTTGGTCTGGGTCCGTTGAGTAGAATAGATAATCTGCCTCTCGGCCAGGTAATTTGTAAGAGGTGAGGAGCACTTTTTAAAATATAGATTAGTAACGACTAGACCATTAATGGTAGAGTACTGTGAAGTAGTAAAGTAACTTGCCCGGGTAGGGACTCACCGCCTTAATGACATTCCGGTCCACAGGCTAAGGTAGCCGTTAGACTTGCACAATAGGCCTAACATTCAGGCCTAAAATATCTATGGTGTCTAAAGGCCACGGTTATCACTTACTAAAAGACAAGTCAAATAATCACATTTATCTAGTCAACGTAGATAGAACAAAGTAGATAGTATCTTCATGTAAAATTTTAATTCCGTAAATAAAAATTAAATAAGTTTCTTCTATTCTAGAGTAAAACATACTCTAGGCCTTTTACTTATGCCCTCCGCTCTCTGCATAAGCCATCATGTATCATGTCAGCTGCATTATACGAGGAGTGACACGAAAATTACTGTTTCATTCATTCATTCGAGGACTTCCTCAACATAAAAGTTAAATGTGTTTTTTATCTGAAAATTGTAGATTTTATTATATAGTAGCGTTTTCATTATTCACATTTTTATCCTTTATTTTACCGGTTGAAAATTTTGTCAAGCATTTAAAAAAACGATAACAATTTTAAAATAAACATGTAACGGCATTGCCAGACGGATGAACAGATCCATTATTTAAACGATAGCTTTTTTACAAAAAAAAAAAATCCAGTAGTGAGCAAAGACAGGGACAGGCTTATTTTGTAATGATAGTGATTAAAAATTACCTCCTCGTTTGTCGAGTGGCTAGCGTACACTCCTAACTACACGGACCAACCGCGAGGCTCGGATTCGATTGCTGACGGGGACAGGCAATTCTGTAACAAACATTTAGATGTCTGCATTTCCGGGTCTGGGTGTTTATCAAATTTATTCTGGTATCTATATAAGTATTTCTATATAACACCCATAACAGCACAAGCATGTAATTTGCTTACTTTGGGATTAGATTCAATAAGTGTAACATGTCCAGGGATATTGAATATTATTGACTAATATTTTGAATTAATAACTAATAATTATTGAATAACATTGCACACCACAATGTGGTAGAATATGTTGTATTTTAAATATCTTTATAACAACTTTTTAACACACATATTCCGCAAATAAATAATTTTCATTTCATTTCATTTCAATAATGTTTTATTACAACTCAAAAATGTTGACAGATCAGCCGGTTTATTCCACAATCCAATATTTCACAAAGGTATAAGCGTCTGGTTCAGCGTGGGATCCTATCTGCTGTTCATCTCACAGAATGTTAAATCAGTATCAGATTACCGAGCATGATCGCAACACGAGCTGAGAGATGGATCACCACATTTCACTCGCACCGGCTAATGAAAAGCTTGATTGTATCGTACTTAAGCGTTTAATTACGCTGATAAGCGTGTTGTTTTACACAGGAAAGGGGATTAAAATCACATTTCGTAATTTTGTCTGCTTAAAACTGACAAGAAACTTGGACATTATCAAATTTGTGGGATGCTAGCCAGCTGGAAAGCCCGATGAAGTTGTAAAAACCGCGAGGTTAGGAACGTAAATTATGTGTAGAAAAATCAATGCCACTTTTCGTTGTAATTTTATAACTCAAGAACGGGCTCACCTGTCCAAACCAAATGTTAAGACTTTGTTTGGACTATGTAGTAAATGGTTTATGTGAAGTTTGCAAATCAGTCGAGCGGTGCTTCATTTATTTTACTAATTTATTTTTGTAACATATTAATTCAATAAATGGCGGATCATTTTGTTAATGGGTATTTTTCAGCCTAATTGAATTTTTTTCAGGATTAAGTTTAATAGTTAGCAATTACTTTTTTTTATGATATTGGAAGGCAAACAAGGAGACGGATTTCCTGATGGAAAGAAATTCACGCCGCCTAGAGACACCAAAGGTGTAATGGTGCGTTGCCAAATTGAGGCCAGGATGTTAGGCCTCGAGCAAAAGGAAGTTTACCGGCTACCTTAACCTCCGAACCGGAAGGCGGCAGGAATAGCTAAGGCGGTGGTACCAATCCGGGCGAGTCGCTGCTAAACTTTACCACGCAGTCAGATGTCACGGTGTTAGTGACGGTGTGTCTATGCTCGCCTTTTACGATCTGCCTGGCAAGGAAGGCAGATGGTCTATTCTACAAAGGATATTCCAATATATTTTTTTATTATTTTAGTTTATGTGTAGCGAAGAACGTACCGGGCCGCTAGTCTACTAGATATAAAAATCAATTGCTCTTCGTTAGTTTCGCTAAACTCGACAATGGCTGAACCGATTTAAGTATTTTTCCGAGTTATTTGTTCAAGTCCAGAGCAGGTTTAAAAGATAAGAAACTAGAAAAAACAACATTTTAATTTTTCCCACACAAACTGAACGTATGGAATGAAGTTCGCCGGGACAGCTAGTCGCCATTAAAAAAAATAGGCATCTAAAGGAATCGTGACACTTGGCATGAAGATATGTATGGATGTAAGACTGTGCGACACCTTGTATTTGTTGTAGGTTAATATGTACCAGGAGTCAATTACAACTGCATACTGAAAAGTATTATAATATAAACTAAGTTTCTATATTAAAACTGGACTAGTTTTAATATATAAATTATGTGCGATAGTAAATTAGTAGATAGGCATGGGTTTATATAACAAATCCGTATAAATATAAATCTACTTATATATAATACACACACATGTGTGTGTGTGTGCACACAAATGCACACACGCACATGCACACGCAAAATGCGAAAATCTATCTTGTTTCTCTTTCACGGCTAAACCATCCAATCGATTTTGATGAAATTTGATATGCATATAACTAAAGAACCAAGTTAAAACACAGGCTAATTCTTTTTTCAAAAATCAAGCCCCAAAAGACTAATAAGGGATGAAAGTGTATGAAAATTGAAACTATTCTACGCTGACGAAGTCGCTTGTAAACAGCTAGTTCAAAAAATACATTTATATTGTTTAAAAATATATGAAGTTATGAATCTTAATATTTATGGCCTATTTTAACTTCATTTAAATAAAATGAACTCAAAAATTTACAGAATTCAAAACTTTATAAAGTGAGGGACCAAATGTAAGAACTCTTTAATTTAATGTCACTGTCGCTTTGAAGGTATCTTGTGGTGCCAGACCTCGGAATCTTGTGGCCATATACAGGACGTTTTATTATAAAAATGCTCATGAATTTTTAACTCCAATGTCACTATCATTTAGAAAGGGCATTTGCACATTTAAATTAAATGACAAATGTAGGAACTATGGATTGCTTGGATATAAACGTTATTTAATATTTATGAACTTTCATTCTCAACCTCACTCATTTATGCTATCGTATTTGTTGGTTACTTAATTTGCTGATAGTTAAATAACTTGCATATTGTTGCACCCTAGTGGTCTGGACCACTTTGTCAATGCCATGGACTACATGTTGGACTGGGTTCTCGGGCAGGGAACCCAGGACGTCATGTTTTTAAAGTGTTAAAAAAAGTTATCTAAGAGTCTTAAAGTCTTAAAAAAAATTAAAGCGTTTCTTCGATTTTGTACAATGATTTTAAAGAATTTGTAATAAAAATGTTGTTGCTTCTGATAAGATATGTGCCCGGTTGGCGATAGGACTTATTTGGTCACCTATCACACAGTGGAGCTATGTACCTTCGGCTAATCGTAATTGACCTTGTTGCAACTTTGCCTTTTCTCTAAGGATTCGGGCGTGAAAAAACGCATGTCCATATTGAAAAAATCTGAATAAGAAAATCATTAATTGTTTATCTGCTTAAAACTGACAAAGATGGTAATCGTCCTATTTTATCAATTACATGTACTGATAATAAAAATTAAAATAATTATCAAAAAAACTTTTACATTTTATTTCCAAATAAAGGAACTAATACACAATTCTCTTATTACCAATTAGAACTTGAGAATCCGTTTTAATGAATCATTATGTTTGAGAATACAGAAATCTCATTTATATTAATGGTTTATTAAAATTTTAGATCCTCATCAAGTAAGTTTTACTTTAAATTTTAGTATTAAGGTGCTGATAGACTTGAGAATTCACTTGTTACAGATCATCGAGCATTCGCCGTTTTTATATTTGTCGAACTGAACAACGAGCCAAACCAAGCATAGAGCCAAACATTGCTACATATATTTTCATGAGCATTCTAGTGACCGCTCTAGTCGATGCTCGTTAAAAAATATCCTTCACGATGATGTCAGACTTGACGGTCGCGTGTATAGCACACAGCACAGCATTTATATTCATTGGTAATTCTCATTGCGTGAAAAAAATAGACCAACATGGCTGCGGGGAGGAACGTTTCAAAGTACAAAGCAATGCTCGCTAGAATGCTCGCCAGAATGCTCGACAGACGGCTCGCTAAAATGTTTTTGCTATTTTTCTATAATGTAACATTCGCACAAATGCTCGTTACAAGTAAATGTTCAAGTCTATCAGCACCTTTATACATAAAAATCATCGTATCAAAAAAGGCAAGCATTCTCGATCGTTTAATACTAGCTTCTAAGGGATGAAAGGATAACTACTAAGCGACTGACGGATTAAGGCCAGCAATAGAGCTTCAAACGGTGCTAATGGGTCACATTACAACCGTCTTATGGAAGAATCCGTACATGAAATATTTTATTTTGTATAAAATGAAATTAAATTATCTTAGCTGGGTTTTTAATTTCGCCGCCTCGTTGGTCGAGTGGCTAGCTTACACGCCTAACTACACTGACTAACCGCGAGGCTCGTGTTCGATTCCGGACGGGGGCAGGCATTTATGTGATCAACATTTAAATGTCTGCATTTCCGGGTCTGGGTGTTTATTAAATTATTCTGGTATCTATTTAAGCATTTCTATGTATTAGAATCGTTAACACCCATACACAAGCATATAATTTGCTTACTTTGGGGTTAGATTCAATTTGTGTAACTTATCCAGGAATATTTATTATTATTTTATTTTCATTATATTTGTACTTCGTACTTCGTGGTATATCTAGTTATATTTCTTTTCGTTATTATAAAACGCATTAAAACTAAAAACATGTGTTATTTTTTTGTAAATAAAACGTAACAAGTAAGCACACCATTTATTTGAGAATTTATAAAAATAACTTAGGTACAACTAGCGAATGTGCTGGCCTTGCAGTGCAATATAGTATATTATGATCTAGATACAGTCCGTATAAAAAGGGTAGAAATTTATCATATCGGAACTGACTTTTTTTCTATATCTGGCAACACGGTGAGAATGTGTCACGTTTGTAAAGATGTTGTAAATATTGTTCAACTTTATTATATTTAAGGCAAATTAAACTTCTTGACTTCTTTTTTTATTTTTTTACGATATTGGAAGGCAAACAAGCAGATGGATTTTCTGATGGTAAGAGATTCACACCACCTAGAGACATTAAAGGTTACTGCGTTGCCAACCTGAGGGATGTTAGGTTTCGAGCAAAAGTAAGTTAACCAGCTAACTTATCCCCCAAACTGGGATACGTCAACGGCAAGCAATGACGTTATAGCGGCAGGAATAGGTAAGGCGGTGGTACATATGCAGTGGTATAGTTTTATTACTCCTTTACGCAAAAATTCGATTTATATGAAATTTAGCAGACGCATCTCTGCCCCTGGTAACTTGAATTAATACATAGGGTAGTTTTTATCCCGATTAAACGTTCCTGTGGCACCATTTACCACGCGGGCAACGCCGTGAGCAACAGCTAGGAATGAATAAATTACTAAAATAATGGTATTGCTACAATTGATACTAAATAAGACATCAGAAGCAGAGTTTGGTATTCCATATGGTGATTGCCGTTTTGTCGATAAGAAAGCTAGCTTTCGACAAACTAAATGTGGAAGTATCGAATAAATGATTAACACCTAATGGGAATTGTCGAAAAATTATTTTGCCGGAAGACTTCAAGAAGAAAAAAAGAGAATAGGCTGCCATATTAAGGTACGAGATAGAAATAGTAAAATCAAGGTAACTTTCGTTGTATATTGATATGATTGATTTTGACAAAGCAGATATACAGCGCGGTTGACATTCCACGATTAAATCGCGCGGGTATTATCCGGGGGTGGTATAAAGAGTCTCCGAAATCGGCGCGTTTGTGTGAAAAGGGCAATGAATGTGGAGGAAGCCAAATATGTCTGCAAGGATTTTGAGATTTGGAACTCGATACTGTTTGCATATCCCGAGAGTTAGCGTGAAAATATGTATGTATGTATCGATTTTATATGTTCGAAGGTGTATTAGGAATTTAAATCACGTTAACGTTAAGGTAACGCAAGTTTGTCGATTCGATTGCGTAAAAACTTTTTGCCAGGCCTACTGGGCAATATATCGGTCATTGACCTCTTTAACCTCGAAAATACCCAATAATTCCGTTGCAATGCGGACTGTATAATATAAATATATGTAAGTATGGAATGCTTTATTGCTCAGAGCTTTCGACGGGCACGGATACTCACTATTATAGACCGAGATTCGTGAACAGCCAGACCTTCATCATTTTGTTAAAGATGAAATTTTTTAGCACATCCTTCCAATACAACCGGTATAATAAATAATAAAGCAATGTTGCGGTAGGGATCATTATAATTTTTGTTGCTATTAGTATTAAAAAAGCATAAAAAAGTAACCAAATTTTGTCGAATCGGTATGTGAATTGTTACATTAAGATTAATAAAGAAGTATTTTTATATCCTCTAGATTAATACTAGAAATCCCATTATCCATCAAAAGACACATACTTCTAAAGAAACCTATTGCTGCAATCAAACTGGTTATCATTAGTGGTAGAGGACCATGCTGCAACTCGTCTGGGTAAGGATCCATTGCCTTAGGTATTCCTGCCGTCTTAATGATATACTCATGTTCCGGTCCTGAAGGCATTGTAGCTAGTAGACTTGCCACCACCTTGCCTTATCACCACGACCGCACCGCACCTATAACGACTATGACGTCCATAGGCCACGTTTATTTCTTACCATCAGAAGAGCCATGTGTTTGTACGTTATTATTATAATATATTATACTTTCGTTAATAGTGTCTTTAGCGTTTGTCAAACAAGCTTTGTAGTAAGAAACCGACATGTTAACGGACTAACTATTAGGTACAAGTAGTACTATTAAAATTATGCGCTTCGGCTATATTCGTCGAGCTTCGTAAATCGAATGTATTTTAAAGATACATCTATAAAGAGTCGTTATTACACATAAATAATAATTTGGCTTAAATTTAGATTAGGTCTGTCAATTTAAAAATAAAAGAAGAACGTGTAAAAAGAGTAAAAAGTGTAAAGCAGAAGTGCATAATTTAAATTGGAAGTAACTACCTTGGAAGTATCATTTTGTTTTTTTAAAATGACTGAGGTCTGGTTATAAGATCATCGGATCTATATTACATTGCACATTTCTCCATATTCTGCTGGATTCCGAATTAACTGCAGATATATATCTGAATATTTTTTTATTATATAATTTCGGAATACATTAAATTTTAAACGTGAAATATAGGAGACATTTTTATATGTTGAGAATTCAATCACAAGCTGTATCTGCTTCGATTGATATTTTTGCAATTATAACATGTGAGATATAACTGAATTATAAAATAACTGCTTATAAAAATGACAAAAAATATTAAACTAGAAGTATTCCTTCATCTACTATAATACGTATGTCTTACATGTTACATATCAGATTTGTATATAATATGTTTGTATTGTTAACCATGTGGTCTCGCGGTTTGGTATTAGACTTCATGAGGTCCCGGGTTCAATTCCTGGGTTGGGCAACAGAAAAGATTTTTTTATTTTTTTTAATGAAAGCAACGTTGCCCTGGATTGTATATGTGTACGTCTAGCGATAGCTTTGCCACCGATCATTTTGTGGGACTAAGTGTCTTCGGCTAGTCGTGGGTGCCCTGGCTGTGTCTCCTTTTTAAAGGATACGGGCGTGAAGATACCTTTTCTTACTCCATTTGGTGTATGATTTTTTTAAAGCCGTCTTGTTTACTTGCTTAGTTCTAGCGTTTAGTTTGCATTGTTGTTTTAAATGACGCTGCTAAGTGCTTTAAAAGTTATAAAACATGGAAAAGACAAAACGGGACAAAGTAAACGCAAACAGCGTATGGGAAAGACTACTTCATTCATATAATTACCACCTTGGTCACGAATTTGAATAGATAAACATGAGATAGTTATGTCAGGAAGTGTAGAAATTGTTAATTATTCCTAACCAAAGGCCGATACTGTGACCACTTTACATATTTTCAACCGAGTTGTGCTAAAGAAGGTTTTTAATTGTACTTTTATATAAAAAAAGTGAACGGGCAATTGGTAGCTAGTGGTAAGTGATGTAAGTGGGTAGGAAGATTCATATTTTACTGGTCGAACAAATAAACTAATTTAATTTATTTTGTTTTGAAAATAGGTTTTCAAATTGATTTTCTAAATAGCTTTCAATTGAGTATGATCAGCATTCCGTGGTTTTTGAGAAATACAGATGCACTTTTTTTGACGCACATATACAGTGGAGACTAGATCGTTATGTAGATTATGAAGTTTATCGAAGCCTCTTACAAAAGTAAGTAGTATCAGAATAAGTTATAATGTAAAAAACAAGTAAGTAAATAAGTTCACAGCCATTTACCCAAAATGCTGGGTGGAGGTACATCCCACGATTAGTCGAAGGTACCAGCTAGAATTCTGGACAATGTCAATTTTATTAGAAATTTTAAATACATATCTTGAATTGTCTGACTGGGAATCGAACCCAAGACCTCATGTAGTCAAAGTCAACACCGGACTACATAACCATAGAGGCGATTAACAAGCTTTTTTTGACGAATTTAAACAGTTGGAGTTTCGGCGCTATCGTGAATGAGGGTGTTCGTAATTTTTTCATTATTAATAAATTTCGTGTTTATATTGAGTGAAATTGGTTAATTTGGGTGGGAATTTGATTAATTTTATTTAGTGAAAGTGCAAAAATGAAATAATCATGAAGAAATTTGCGTATCGTCTATTTCCTCGCTGCCGTCAAATCTCCTAGATGAGCTTGAGTAACGAAGCCACCGCTTTACTCAAGACCCTGACCTGACATGACTTGTACATAGTGACTAATGACTGTATATTGTATAAGAATTAACTAACTTGGCAATAACAAAGTAGTCGTGAAAAACGAAAGCCATATTTATAAAAGAAGAAGAAGCAGAAGATTAACAAACAAAGTTATGTATAGGTTTTTGATAATGAAAACTTTTGTATTCTATTGAGTTAACTGTTCAAGTTATAAGATGACAGTATTTGGAGATAACAATACATAGCTAAAACTCTTGTGCACAAGTTTAAAAATGTATCCCCAATAAATAGTTGGCTTTTCTCTAAAGTGCTGTTTTTTGTAGTCCCAAGGTGACCTGCTACATGCGGTTGGAGAATTGTTCAAGTGCTTTCGGGAAATTGACTCGTTTCTCTGCAATATCTTATTGATTTTATTTTCTTGTTTCTTTTATACAAAACTAGCAGTTTCACGCAGTTTCGCATGCGTAACTTGACTTTTAATGTACCGATTTTGATGAAACAAAGCCAATGTCACTCAGGGATAATGTAGCATTGTAAGGGTGAAAGAATTTTTGAAATCGGTTTAGTAGTTTTGGGAGCCTATTCATTTCAAACAAACAAAAATTTGAACATATTTGTAATAAGGGTAGGAGGCTAAACGCTTTAGAAGCCTTAGAAATTAATAAAAGAAAAAACAATCCAAAATTATTAAATGATCAGATGGAACTTAATACATCACCCCTTT
>NJDC01003779.1:123352-146811 GCA_002245475.1 Calephelis virginiensis
CCTCATGCAGTCTTGTCCAACACCCGGACCGCTAGACCACAGAGGCGATAATTATTCTATCTAAATAATTATATAATAATAATTTTCTAAATATGTAATGCAACTAACTAATTGAAAAAGGTTTTGACGGTACCATAATTAGAAAAAAAAATTGTAAAACCTCATGATACACACATTTCTGTGCGCAGACTTATCTAGCGAACACTATTAAATACGTCCCTGTATAAATAAAAATATTAGTAGAATACGATTTATAAGTGATCATTAAATTTTTCATTTTATCCAATTTCATGAAATTGTTAAACTTATAAATCAATTAAATAATTTAGATATGTAACATGCAACCTATATTATTAAATTAATTTTGTGAAAATGCATTAATTAAGCGTAAGGAAATACATGATTGCTTTTTGTTTTGTTTGTATTTTAAATAAAATAGTTTGGTGTAGAACATAATATTTAACGGTATGGTTTAGTTGTCTAATTTAAAAAGCTGAAAACTTTTTCCCTAGCCATTAACATAAAGGTGAAAAGAGTAAACCGCCAGATAACTTTTGACATGTAGAATTCTTCGCGAAGTTCTAAATTCTCGAATATATTACTTAAATTGAAGGAATGTTCGAGAAGCTTCCCTCACGTCTACATAACTTACAACTAATTTAACAGCAATTTGAAGTCGAGAGCTGGATGAGAATTATGACTTGTGTGAATCACGTTCATACAATCTGCGCTTCAATATTGATTGCATTTTACATTTATTTATACGCTTTCTCGTATTTCCATTGAGGTGTTGGTTCAGAGGTGGCTTAGTCATCCGGTTGAAAGTAGTGTAATGGATCTTCAATTTATGTATACCTTCTAAAGATTAGATAGTGCTTTGAAATTGTGACAGAAGGGAAAGCTTACTTTTGAGTTCTTACGTTATTTAACTATGCTTAAAGTAAGTAATGTATCTTAGAAAATAGTAGAGCCACTTGCTTGTTCACTATCTTATCGCATAAGCAAAACTTGCAGCTGCACTTCGCGACGTCAATCATTTTTAAATAATTTCTTAATTTGACATTTTGCTTACAAATTTTGACTTAATGGTTGATCAAATGTTAATGAAGCGCGGCCGTTAAACTATTGTTAATCAACTTTATAATATTAAAATGGAACTTTGAAAAGAGATAATGGTAAATAAAAACTTTCACCATCCATCTCGGAATACTTTGAAGATTATAAATTTAAATATCCCTGTACTAATTACACAAATTGGTCTAACTCCAAAGAAAGTAATTTATATGCTTGTATTACAGGTGCTTGTCAAAGGTTTGTTAGTATATAGAAATACATAAATCTACCAGTATGAATGTAATAAACACAAAGACTCGGAAATAAACACATTTATGTTTCTAAGTTCATCACACAAATGCCTGTCCCAATCAGAAAATGAACCCAAGGCTCGCAGTTGGTCGGTGGAGCTAGGCGTATATCCTATCTTTCGTAAAAAAGCTTCCTTGTATTATTTTTCATAAAAACTCACTAAAAGTCTTTTGAATACAGTTTATCAGTGCAAGCCTCTCTTTTAGTTTATTTTTAAACATGCAATCAAATATTACAAGTTCTCCTTCGCTCACCAATCAGGAAACGACTGGTTTTATCTATCCTTTAGACACTTGAACTTTATGAGTAGGGTAGCCTCTTGAGTTATCCATATTTAAGACCACAGCAATGATCCCTACTTATAACATTAATGCAAAAGTGTCTGCATATTCTCTTTTCACATTCAATGACTGGAATTGATTAGACTTTGGATTAACTTCACGCCCGTATCCCTATGAGGTAGATAGAGATGCAACGAGCACCGGCTATTAGATGAAAACACTTAAGTCCCATAACGTGTTGGTGGCAATCATATCGCTACCCACATTGGATAAGCAACTGTCTGTCAAAGTTTTTTTTTTAAATGGAAAAGATTTACTTTTGCATGGCAATTTGCTCTACTGGAATCGAACACGTACCCTATGAAGTATGTCCTACACACCACTAGATCATAGAGGCTTATGTAATGAAACTGAAAACCCCGACTTCAACTATTTCATTCGTATAGCAGTATAGTAGTAGTATATTAGGTAATTCTTTTTTCGAAAATTAACAAATGGTAACATAGATTTTATCAACATCCTACTAGTGATTTTTACTTTTAGTGAATAATGCATAAACGACAATGAAAAAGTAACATAACAAATGATAAAATTAATATAGGAATCACATCAGAAATTGAGACCTAACTTTTCAAAAATGAATCGTCAAAATCGATTTGTAAGTGGCTGAGTAATCGCGTAACAAACATAAAAAAATATACAGTCGTATTTAGAATCTTCTCTTTTTGAAATCGGCTAAAAAGGACGTAAGTTACTTTTTATAACGAACATTTAACGGGCTCCCAGATAAGAACTTATTATCTTTATTATGCTGGAAATAGCTAGCCTTATGTTTTTATATATTTCCGAAGTAATCTTAGATTTCAAATTGATCGTCTCTATGGTCTGTGGTCTAGTCGTCCAGGTGATGGATTTCACTTCATGAGGTCCCGGGTTCGATTCCCGGGTCGGGCAGCAGAAAAAAAACTGTGTTTTTTTCCAAATTATTAATAAAAAAAATTTGCTCGGGATTGCATATGTGCCCGGTTGGCGATAGGCTTGCCACCTATCACATTGTGGGACTTAGTGTCTTCGGCTAATCGTGGGTGCCCTGGTTGTGCCTGTGCCAACTGCTTCGGGGATATAGGCGTGAAGATACTTACTTACTTACTTTTTTAAATTTTATTGAAAAATCCAATGCTTCTGGAATTTACTTTCTATGTCTGCCACCCAGAACATGGTCAATGAATTGTAGATACGGGATTCCTAAATAGGTTTTCTTTAAAAAACAATAGATTTTCCTCTTCTCCCTTCTATGCTTAGTAACTACCTCTTTTTCAAGTAACACATTTGATAAAAAATAAAGAAAGGTGTCTTTACGCCCATTTCTCCAAAGCATGTATTCTCCAATAGACAGAAATACAACCAGGGCACCTATAGCCGAAGATAGTTAGTCCAACAACGTGATAGGTGGGCAGGTCTATAGCCAACCAGGCAAATATTCATTCCCGAGCAGTGCCATTTTTTATTTAAACACATTTTTTGAAGTAATTGTACATAAAATTGCAATTTCGTATTCAGTTTTCCTTGTGTTGGTCCGAGTCCGCAGAGGACACATGTAACCCCCCTTCGACTATATTTGACTGTGTATGGGGAATGGGAATTCATCGAATAATAATAAAATTATCAGAATATATAAAATTATTCTCTTGTCACAACTAACAATGTTAGCTACCGTACTCCTCCGAAACGCTTTTATCGATTTTTACCAAATATGCATATTAGTAGGTCTGAGAATCAATTACTATCTATTTTTAACCGAGTTCAAAAAACGATGAAGTTCTTAATTCGGCCAGTACATTTTTTTATGTATATACACCAATTTCTCCGTGGTTTCTGGACTGATTTACGTAATTCTTTTTTTGGTTGATGCGGAATAGTTTCGAATTGGTACCATAAAAATTTGATGCAGGTAGGCCCATTAGTTTTTATTTTATGAGCATTTTTTAACTATTTTCACCTATGCCGATGATTATTTTTATTAAATTTAAACGTATTAGCAATAAACCAAACAGAATTAAATAAAAATAACTACGTAACTTAAAACTGACTTCAAAACCTAAAAGTAAAAAATAATAAAGATTTAATATTAATTATATACTACCTATTACTTATATGTGCTAATTACTAATATATTTGAAGTTGGCGCCAAGCCTTAAATTAATATTTATAATATAAGTATTAAATTGGATTGGCACCGACTTTAAACATATTAGTAAATAGCACGTAATAGGTGGTGTATAATTAATATTAAATCTTTATTATTTTTTACTTTTTAGTTTTGAAGTCGGTTTTAAGTAAAGTAGTTATTTTTTATAACCCTTAAAAAATCACATAAAAAAATAACACAACAACGTCTACCGTGTCAGCTAGTTTTTATGTAATAATATATAGATATAGTTGGATAAGAGAATCTCTATTTCTCTTAGTTATCGCATCACTGGCGAACAGTTCTGCGAATTCTTTTCTCGTGTTAGTCATCGTCAGGAGAAGGTTAATTAGAAAAAAATATTGAATTTAGATTTTGAAAAGTTTCGTCCATGTGGTATGTTTTGAACGAATGATTTAAAAAAAGTAATCCCCGAAAAGGTAGCCAGGTGCACAACCAAGGCACCCATGACTGGCCGAAGACACTATGTCCCAAAATGTGATAGATGGCAAGCCTATCTCCAACCGGACACATGATTGATTACCCATCAAAATACACAAAATTAAAAAAAGCTTCGTAAAAATGAAGCACATTTTATCATCACTTTGGAACTTTTCAGTTCAACGTAGCATACATTATGGTAGATGAAATTCCGAGCTACAGCAGGCTTAATGAGCAGCGCTTGGTAAAGTTGGGACGCGAGATCGCGTGTAAAACTGAGCTTTCGTAAGCTATCGTTTAACTTTATTCTCAATTGCTTATTTAACCTAAATTAAAAGTAATGATTTGGTTTTTAATTGAAAAGTCATTATAGACCTTTATTTACTTAAATTTAATACACAATAAGTATGAAGATAATTTACTTTTATTATATACCAGTTAATAAAAATAAACTTATATTTCCTAATACCACGGTTATACTAGGAATATTTATATCCTATTAATTCCTATTAATATTATAAATGCGAAAGTTTGTAAGTATGTATGTATGGATGTTTGTTACTCTTTCACGCTCGAATGGCTGAACGGATTTGTCTCAAATTTGGAAGACATATAGATTGTGACCTGGATTAACATATAGGCTATTTTTAATCCCGATCGCACACCGGGTTTCTGTGAAAACGCGGGCGAAGCCGCAGGTAGCAGCTAGTTTAGAATAAATGATGAACTTCTAAGGTATATTTTCTAACAAATAAATTCTGTGTAACTTTGTTACAACTGTACCATATTGAGCATAGCTGCACCTAACGGCAACGTCGCGAATCACAATTTTTGAAGAAAAAAATATCAATTTGTGTCGTTTGACATTGCAATATCATTTTAATCGCTTCTGTAGTCTAGCATTCCGGCCGCCGTCGTCGGGCCTAACTTTGACAACTTTCTAGAAAATCTTTCGAAAAAAAACCGTTAAAATACGTCCTAAACATACAAAGGAATTGATAACATCTTTTTTGGAGTTGGCTCAAAATTGCTTATCTTTTGTTATAAAAGAAATTACCTGCAACGGTATCATTCAGTCTAATGTCACTTTATTGAAGGAAAACTATGTTGTTGACGTATGAGAGAAATTTGAAATCACCATTCTCTGTTACGTTCATTGAAATGTAGTTACGCTCCACAAAAAACAGCTGTATGTTATCACCAAATTTCATACAACGTTTTTTGTTTCGCACAGAACAAAAAAAAAAAATTTTGTAGTAAATTTAAAAAGTTTCACTTTGTATGTGTTTATAATAACACATACACATTTTTTTAGCCTCTACAAAAGGAAAATCGAAACCGGTCCAATAGTTTAGGATTTGTGATGTCACAGACAGACGTATACACACACATGGATACACATTAATAAACGTTTATAAAAATTCAATTTAATGCAAGCAATGCAGCAAGCTTAATGAGCACCGCTTGGTAAAGTTGGGACATGGACCGCTTGTACTGCGCTTTCGTAAGCTTTCATATAACTTTATTCTTTGTTGCTTATAATCATTTTTTAAATTGAAAGCTTTGATACTTTGCGATATTTTAATTGACAAAAAAATACTTAAACTGAATTTTTTGTGGTCTAACGGTTTGGCGTCGGACATGACTTGTTGAGGTCTCGGGTTCTATTCCCGGCTCGGGCAACAAAAAAAAATAGAAAATGTATATTTTCAGTTTTTATTAAAAATAACGTTGCCCGGGATTGGATATATGTGTCCGGTTGGCGATAGGCTTGCCTATCACATTGTGGGATAAGGGCTTGAAGATACTTACTTTTTATCTTTAAATAGTCGTATTTTCATCAGAATTAGTTCTGCAAAACTGTATGTCATCTATAAATATCGCATGATGCTATTTTAAACATTTGCGCTTTTATAAGTTATTCTTTAACTTTTAATCCATATCGCTAATTATACTACTTAGTTAAAATTAAAAGCTTTGGTTTTTAATAGCAACATCGTTATAAATCTTAAAGTCGTTTCAGTGTTATTGTAGAAATTACTAATGTTCAGCTATAAAACGGTTTTAATAGCATAATTGTAATTGACCATAAAATATTTACTATGATATTGTTAAAAAGAGTTTCTTCATTACAAAATGTAACGTAGTGATGTTTCGGGAGTTTGTGTTGGGATCGAGTTGGAGTCAAAAGGTACATTTTATGCTAAGAAGCATCACTATTACGTCTACTTTCAAACAAAACAGTTTTCATCGGAATCGACCTTTCCATTCAAAAGTTATGACGAAAATAGAAAAAAGAAAACATTGACGTCATCTATCTGGCGATCCGAGGTTCATACATAACGATACTACAGTTTGATATTTGAGGGAACACCTGAACTATCTTGCACTAGTGACTTTTAATACATGATCTTCACTTCATTCGTTAATTAAAGTTCATCAATTTGCACAAACAAAATGTTGCACACGCACACGCACACACACATACATTCACACACACACACACACACACACACACACACACACACACACACACAAACACACACACACAAACACACACAAACACACACACACACACACACACTGACAGACGCTTTAAGCTTCGGGGGTTAACAATCATTAAAATATGTATGAATATGGAACAGTCACTAATATCAATGCAAATTATGTTACAAACAGCGCTGCAATTAATTCACTCTAATCATTTTCAATAGATTTTCATATGCCACCTGAATATCGAATAAACCTCTATGAGCTATTACCTATTTGTAAGCAAGTGAGCTGATGGCTGTTACATCAAAATCGAAAATGCAATATTGTCGCAGTTGGATGTACTACAAGTTTGACATAATTAAAGGCTTTATTGTCGATAATGTTCATCGAGTTTTATTATTATACACTAACTATTACCAAGATACTGTCCTGTATTATTTAGAATATTAATTTTTTTGATGTGAAAAAGTGCACAATTCACTTTTTGTGAAATACAAAAATTGTTAAACTCGCAACAGGATTTTTATTTGAAAACTGACGTGATCGAGATGACTCTTATTTAAAAATTTAATTAAAAAGAGTTATTGAAAAAATAATACTTACTACCCCAATGTTCTGCGGGAAAGCTAAACAAGGTTTTTGGAGTATCTTGGTTATAAAATTCAAGTTTGTTATAATGCTATTAACTGACAAGACAGCCGTTTGCTTTTATTTATCTTGACCTTTACATAATAATACAGAATATGTATTTTTGTGAGAACTGCTTTAGCAGTGTTATGCACTTTTTATGATGGACAAAAAAATATTAAACTCGCAACAGAGCAAGAGACTTGACCGAAAATTCGTAAGACCATCAATAAAACTACTGTATGTTGTTGTCGCATTTCATACTGTGATTTTTGTTTAGCCAGCTGTAGTACTTTGATAATTCAACCAATTCGTGCAAAATTATTCCCCAGCCATTCAAAAATATCATAAATGCACAACTTTAGCATTCAAGTTTTTACTTCTGCTAGAACCCCCGGATTACAATATTTTTTTGATGTTACGTTAAACATGCAAAGGTGTTTTAATTAAAATAATCTTCTCCTGTTAGACACAGCAAGAAAAAAATCAGCCATTTGTTCTCGGGTGATACGAAGACCAATGGAAATATGTCTTCATTTTTTTTATGGCATGAGTCAGCGCTCAAGTACACGGCTATGGTGTCAATATACCACGGTTGTTTCTGCCATCAGGAGGTAAGAGACAATCGTGGCCCTCAAACACCATAGAGGCTACAACTGCACCGCTTTCATGTGGCCGTGATGTTAGCCCTATGGTGCTAGTCTACCGGCTACCCTACTCTTCGGACTGGAACATGACACAGTCATTATCGCTGTGGATCCACACTTGGACACGTTGACTCGTATTATGCATTTTTATATAGATTAATACAAAGTATATTTTATAATGGTCGCAATTAGGTATTGCAGTTTCCTAAAGATTTTTAGTGTGTACACTGTCTATAATTTTATTTTTATCTTTGGGGATAGGTTAACATTATCTAAAATATCATTGCTTAGAGATAGACCGTTTTTTGTATTTTTAACTATAAAAAGTGGGTGAGATGTTGACAGCAGTAAATGCAGTGTACGAGAAACTTTCCTAAAGATAGTTAATAATAGTTTTAGAAGTTCAAGACATTATTCACCAAAGCATTGCGATACCGAAGTAAACTCTGGTGGCGTTGGACCGTGTTGATAGCGCAGTGTAATTTATGGACCAGCCACTACAAACCACCCTTTACGTTTTGGTCTCAATTTACAAAATACTTTCTTTTTCAAGCTTTTTCTAATAACATGAAGAAATTAAGTTTTGACTGGGTTGGTTTTGTCATATTTATGTTTGTAATATTAAATTAAAGGAGTTCAAGATATTATTCACAAAGCATTTACGATACCGAAGTAAACTTTAGAGGCGTTGGACCATGTTGATAGCGCAGTGTTATTTATGTACCAGCCAGTACAAAAAAGCCAGTAGAGACAAACCATTCTCTACATACAGATTTGGTCTCATTTACAAACGCAATTATTTTCCAAATTCTAATAACACCTTTACGTTGGGAACTCAATTCTTGAAGTTATTGATCAGTATGTATATCTAGGTCCAACTGTTCAGTTAGGTTAATCCAACTTCAAGAAAGAGGTCGATCGCCGAATCCAACTCGGATGGGCAGCGTTTGGGAAGTTAAAGGGTATCTTCTTGTCAAAATTAGCGCAGAGCCTAAATTCGAAAGTCTTCTACCAAAGTGTGTTACCGGTGATGACATATGGAACTGAGACTTGGCCGTCAAATGTCGGCCTCTTAAATAAGCTCTTTAATAAGGAGAGAGCTATGCTTGGTACTGCGAGATATGATTTGTAATTCAGTGATCCGCAAGAGAACGAGAGTAACCGACATAGTCCAGAAAGTCAGCAAGCTGAAGTGGCAATGGGCAGGCCACATTGCTCGCAGAACCGATAACCACTGGGGAAGAAAATTTCTCGAGTGGCGGCCCCGCACCGAAGGACGTAGTGTTGGACGACCTCCCACCCGGTGGACTGATGATCTGCTTAAAGTCGCGGGGAGCCGCTGGTTACAAGCGCCTGGTGACCGTGACTTGTGGCGTTCTTTGGGGGAGGCCTGTGTCCAGCAGTGGACATCCTCCGGCTGATGATGATGATGAATAACATGACCAAATTAGGTTTTCATTGGGTTGGTTCTATCGATAGTTCATAATAATATATTAGTAGCCAGTCCCAGCTTCACGCGGATGGACAAACCGCATCAAAATCTTTTAAAGATTTTATCATACATAGGGGCAGGCATCGGAAAACGATTTTTTTATGCTATGTAGTGAAGCCAACCCACAAAATCTGTCTTCGGTTTCAATAACTACGTCGTCTAAGTCGAAAATTGAGTATTTTTCTCGATTTCTCTTCAATTACAACATAGGATCCAGGCTTGATTTCAATGTTCGAAGGTACGTATTTTTTTTTAAAAAGTGTGTGTGTGTGTACTTATGTACACGCGTTAGAAGTTATACTTCTTCGGCGTAATAAGATAAAAATCTTTTTAAAAAATTAAATGTTATCTATAGCTAACTTCATCATGTCGGATTTTCTTGACGGTGTGCGCGCGCATCGTAAAAATTTACCCTCATCATTTTTTCCTAACGCGCCAAAAGAAGTATAACTTCAAAATGAAATTCAGTTAGGGAATTACGGAGAAATCGACTAACACACATAAAAAATATGAGGGTTGAACATATAAATTCCTACTTAGTTAGAAGTCAGTTAAAAATAGTTTTTGCTATCTCAAAAGTGTTAATCAAAAATCATATTATAACCAATAAGGTTTTAGTCTCAATTAAAAAAGTTATTTTCTAAGTTGCAATCTGGTTAAATAAGGATTTCACTGAGTTCAATGTCAGAGATTATAACTATGTCGTCGCACTCTAAAAACATATTTTTAAGCAAAATAAGACGCTGGCGAAGGCAGAGAAACTCAATTTTGTGATGACGTAAATTGTGTTACATTTGTATGAAGAGTTGACTCGTCTCTGTCAACTTAAAGCTATTTTTATTTAACTTAAATAAAGCGAAAAATATTTTGACTACACCAAACCTGGTTTTTATTTTCCATTGGTTTTAAGATAAAATCCCCTCTGTAGTCTAGCAGTCTGGCGTCGGACTTGACTTCTTGAGGTTCCGGATTCGATTTTGTTCGGGCAACAAAAGAATAGAAAATATGTACTTTCAATTTTCTAATAAAAATAACTTTGCTCAAATTGGATACATGACCGGTTGGCGATAGGCTTGACACCTATCACATTGGGGGACTTCGGCTAGTCGTGGGTGCCTTGGTTGTGCCTCTGCCTACCTATTCAGGGATATGGGCATAAAGACACATATTTATCAAATAAAAATAATGATGTGAGACATTGAGTGTCAATGCACTTTAAAAAGTAAATATCTTCTTACCCATATTCCCGTAGAGGTAGGCAGAGGTACAACCAGGGCAACCACGATCAGTTGAAGTACTTGTGTGTACCTATCGTCAACCGGGCACTATCAATGTTTGTCTGTATAAGAAATAAAGAAAATTAAAGAAAAGAGTTTTTTAGAAAAAAGATATTCTGGTTTCGGTGTTATAAAAAAAAATAAGTTACTAGTTGCGGGGATTTTGTTTTTACTTACACACTTACTGACAAGGTTTGGAAGTGGTGGTAGGTTACGGTAGATCTGGTAATTTTTTTTAAATTTTTAGTATCAAATGAAATGGCGATGAAATTGCTCGGATATTATTCGAGGGTAGTATCAAGAGTCTCCGGAACCGGCATGTTAGTATGAAAAGGGTAATTAATGTAGAGGAGATTTAAAACTCGATACTCTGCTTACCCCTTAAGCGACTTGACTTGAAGAAATGTATGAATCTAATAATTGGTAAAAATGATAAATCACGTAATAAATATAAATAATTTAATAGTCTAAATACATGTAGCAAAGATATGTTTTTTATAAATATAAAAAATTTTGCACAGCAAAAAGTGGTAGAATATGTTGGTATGATTAAATATTTTATAACATCTTATTAACATATATTCCTCAAATAAATAATTCTTATTAATTTAATTACTAGTTAAATTATTAAAACATTCTATCAAATTTATTTTTGTAGCAAACTATAGTTACGTGTTTTTTATAATGGTCAATTTTAAAAATGATCGTCACTGCGAAAGTTCCCATGTCCTCCATTATATTGTATTATTTTCCTGTCACCTTCTGATTTGCAAATAAATTTTCCCTACAAGGTAATCTGTCAAAAGTAATTTGAAGTGCATCTACAATTTATTTTGTGACAGCAAACAATGAAACAGCAAGTTAGATAAGAGCTAATAGACGCCTATAAATTTTCCAGGAGTAGTCTATAGCGTCATGGTTACAATGAACTATTTTTCTTCACAAACTCTTACAAGGTAGTTTTTAAACGATTCTGTTTCAAGTTTCGGCTCGATACTTAAAACAGAATCGTTTATAAACTCAAATAAATAAATACAACTCAGATTTAAATACAGAAGCCTTAAGATATTCAAAATATATCCACATTTTACACGATTAAGCTGAAATACTTTGCGGAATTTTTCGTCAATTTTGTGGACAACGCTAGTTGAATTATTGAGCCAATTTTTAAAGCTGGTTTTCCTAAAGTTAGTCTTCTGTACAAAATATACAGTCTGCCTCCTTGTCAGGTCAATCATAAGAGGCGAGCATAGGTTAACTGGGTCAATACCAAAGTGGTTTATTGTGCAGCAATTTACTCAGATAGGCACAACCCCCCCGATCAGCGATAAGTGATTCATAATGAGTGCCAAATTTATCACCAAATGGACCACTTATTTTTATTAAAAAATTGGTTAAACACGTTTTGAGTTACCCGACCCGTGAATAGAACATGAGACCTTTTGTAGTCAACGCTAACACTAGACCACAAGACCACAAGGCTTATAATAAAGTCATTAAATATTTAATTGGCATGTGTAATTTCAAAACATTTCTTAATTACGTAATTCATTTGTGGTATTTTGTCGGTGAATGTTTTAGTAGATACATCCTTTTATAGCGATATGGGTACTGCCGGTTGTTACAATTTAAATACCCCAATTACCGGTCTCGTTTTATTGGAACAAGAATGTGTCACACTACTGGTTTTATTGTGAAAACGAAAATGAGAAAGAAAGTATACATTTGTCAGCCAAATCGGGGAATTTCATATCGCTACCTTCTTATACTATACAAAAATTCAAGTAGTGTTTTTCATATTTTCTGTATTCTGCAAAGGAGCCCGGACCAACACGGGGGGATTTCTAGGGATATAGATCAAGCACTTGCTTCCTTCTTTTTTTGAAATTGAGTGAAAGGCACCAACTTTCAAATAATATAAGAAACATCTGATAGTTAGTTTCATCTGATGTTTCTTATATGATTCAAAACTGACAATCACATAAAAAAAACCCACGAATTGAGTAGCTATTTCAAATTTATGAAACGATTGGAAATAAAACAGACTCAAGCTATAAAAACAAAACCAGAGCAGATGTCAGTAGTGAGTGCAGGTCTCGACCACCTAGTAGTGACCGCTGTCGTCGCTGTCTGCTATTTCATGCCACTTTGCACATTTGTGTTTGACGTTTTGCTCATTTTAAATTTATGACATTGTTTAGTGGAGCCAATTTTACTTGGGAACATATTTTAAAATACACACAATACATGGGATTATTTAGAAGTCGCAATAATTTAAAAACAGTAAAACTTTAAGGAACAATAACTCCAATTTCATTGCCATGCCATTTATGAAAACAAAAAAAACAAATGCATTAAATAGAGCTTCTTGCGCGTTTCTGAACAAGATTTAACAACAGGTTAAAACGTCAACGATAAGGTGATTTGAGAGTTTTGGTGCCATCGTGAATGGCGTAATTTTTTCATAGTTATTGAATTTCGTGTTTATATTGAGTTAGATTAGTTAATTTAGGTGGGAATTAGATTGATTTTGTTCAGTGAAAGTGCACAAATGAAGTAATCATGAAGAAATTGGTGTATCGTGTATTTCCTCGCTGCCGCCAAATCTCAATAGTCGAGCTTGAGTAACAAAGCCACCGTTTTACTCAAGACCCAGACATGACTTACTGACGACTTATGACTGATGACTAATCATAATTGATTAAAATAGAATTCAAATTTGATGCAAATTTCTACATGACTAATGGCAAAATACTAACGTGAAGGCCAATACCTAAAGAAAGAAAGAAGAAGGTGATTTAAGCCTGTGTTAGAAGATAACTCAGAGTTAAATGTTTAACCCAGGCAGTCTTAAGTAAAACACTAAAATCACTATTTGTATCTTGATATGATAACTACCACCTTTGAATCATGTCTACCTTAATCATCATATTTTACGAGAAATTCTGATGTTTAACCAACTAAAATAATAAATATGATGTTTTTTTGTTTATTACACGATTATTCCGCCAATTGCAAGTGGTTTTCAAAGATCCCTTTTATTTAAGTCTTTCTCTGAGGTGTTCACATACAAATCATATTAAAATTGAAGATTTTCCTCAGTTTCACTGAATTTAAAATATGTAAAATAAATGTGTTAGTTTTTTTATATTAGTTTATATCTTCACGTACGTACCCCCGAAGAGGATATAAAGGCAAAACCCGGACATTCATAATCAGCCGAAGCTACTTATTACCGTCATATTAATAAACACAGACTAAAATACTCCAAAGCTCAACCACTTTATTGAAGAGTAATACAGACTTTAATATCAATTTAACTTTAGTCTTACTTAATTCTAAGTTTAATAAACTTATAAGACAGTTAATATGATAGGTGCAACACCAATCGCCAAACGGACGCATATCTAATCGGGGATAACATTGTCGTATTAAAAAAAGTATCTTCACGCCCATATCCCCAGGCACTCACGACTAGCCTAAGACACTATCCCACAATGTGATAGATGGCAAGCCTATCACAAAGCGAGCATATATCAAAATCCCGAGGGCCGAACAACATAACAACGAGCAACATAGGAAATTAGAAGAAAATGCATTATTTTTTTGTTGCCCGACCCGGCAATCGAACCCGGGGCCTCGTGAAGTCGAATCCAACACCTGGGCCGCTAGGCTACAGAGGCGATCAAATTTCATTGTCTTATTACAAAAAAAAAAACATTTTTGAGATGGCCAACCAGAGAATTGACCCTGATACCCCATACAGTTAACGCCTACACCGGACCACTAGACCACAGACGCTATAAATTTATTTAACTCTTATTTCATTTTGTTTCAGGTGAATTGTGAAACTGCGACAGTCGCGCCATGTGTTGCCAATTAAAGCAGTAAATTGCCAGCTATTATAAAACATACGCTTTACTGACATTTGTTTGTTTCGGCCACACACTTGTTTTGTATTAAGGGTAAATAATTAAACACTCTGAATTAATGTATCATTTTAATCTGTTATCGATTTAACGGTTAATTGTTTTAGGGTTTATTATAGTCTTTCCTCGTGTTGGTACGGGCTCCTTTGCAGAATGGACCATCTGCCTTCCTGCCAGACAGCTCGTACAAGTCGAGCATAGGCTTACCGTCATTTACACCGTGACAGCCTACTAGGTGGTAGAGTTTCGCAGCGACTCGCCCTGGTTGGTCGCCTTACCTATTCCTGCCGCCATAACGCCAATGCTTGCTGTTGACGTGTTCCAGTCCAGAGGGAGAGGTAGCCGGCAAACTTACTTTTGCTCGAGGTCTAACAGTTTGGCCTGAGGTTGGCAACGCAGCATTACAACCTTTGGTGTTTCTAGGCGGCGTAAATTTCTTACCTTCAGGAAATCCGTCTGATTGTTTGCCTTCCAATATCATAAAAAAAGTATTATAATAAAGTTCACATCCTAAAGTTTAACAGTATAATTTACAGTACTACTATTTAAATTATGGACTTCGGCTTTACATTTTTTACTCCTATTACACTTTATTCTTTTATTTTTAAAATGGCTGACGTAATCTAAATTTAAACGAAATGATTAATTAATTATGTAATAACAACTCTATATAGATATATCTTTAAAATACATTCGGATTTCCGAAGCTTGACGAATATAGCCGAAGCGCGAAAGCGAATAATTTAAATAAATGTACTAGCCGTTTGCCCGTGACTTCGTCAGTGTAGACTACTAAGCCCGGTGAAGATGTAAAATTCGCGAGGTTGGCAATACAGAGGTATGATTGTTTATGAAAAAGTATTATAAATTAAGTAAAGTACCTTCACGCCCATATTCACCAAGTAGTAGTCAGAGGCACAACCTAGGCACTAAGGCCCACATTGTGATACGTGACAAACCTGCCGCCAACCGGACACGAATCCAATCCCGTGCAACGTTATTTTTAAAAAAACTATCTTCAAGCCCATATCCCTTAAGGGGTAGCAGAGGCACAACTACCCACAACTAGCTGAAGACGAAACAAGTCCCACAATGTGATAGGTGACAAACCTATTGTTAACCGGGCACATATCCAATCCAGATCAACATTTTTTATTAGAAAATTGGAAAAATCATATTTTCTTTTTGTTATCCGACCCAGGAATCGAACCCGTGACCTCATGAAGTCAAGTCCAACACCTGTACCGCTCGACCACAGAGGCGATTATTTGTGTTAGAAAAGTGAAAATACTCATTTTCAATTTTTATTGTTGCCTGACCCATGGATCGAACCCCAGGACCTCAAGAAGTCAAGTCTGACGCCTGACCACAAGACCATAGAAGCGATAATTATTATAATTAAATAATTATTATTATTGTTCAATTTGAATCCCAGTCCTAAGTTATAAGGAAAAGGTTCTTGCGAGCCCCTGACATCTGGATTTAATACCCCTGAAGTAAGGATTTATCTAATAAAAGTTGTACATTGGTGGGTACGAGAATGCGACCGACTGTAAATCCTTTGTAATTTATTGGATTAGTTTCTGCTGACCAAATTTAAATGTATTGAAAACAACATTGTATTGCTAGTGTACTTTATTTCTGGAACAATCTGGGTATCGAGATGTGACAACCCTATCTTTGTCTAGAATGTTCTATTTATTGCAATGTGACAACCCCACATTTTATTCTAGAACAATTTAGATATTGAGATGTGACAAGACTTTTGGTGCCATCGAGAGAAAAGATGGTCGAAGTTTTTTCATAATAATTATTGAATTTCGTGTTTATGTTGAATGAAATTAGTAAATTTTAGTGTATATTGTGTATAGTACAATTTTGTTTAGTGAAGGTGCACAAATGAAATACTAATGAAAAATTAAGCGTATCGTGTATTTCCTTGTTACCGCCAAATCTCGCTACTTGAGCTTGAGTAATGAGGCTACCGATTTACCCAAGGCCCTGATATGACTTATTGACAACTTATGACTACTAACTACAATTGAATCCCGATTGCGGTAATTTCATGAAAATTTCGATTTGACTAATGGCAAAATACTAACGTAAATGACAAAACTCAAAGAAAGAAGAGATGTGACAACCCTGCCCTGTATTTGGAATAATCATGGTATTGAGGTGTGATAGTCCGATCTCTATTTTAGGCATAACCTAGATGTTGAGATGTGACATCCTCATCTCTGATTCTGAAAAAATTTGGTATTGAGATGTGGCAACACTAAATCTTTCTTAAATAATGATGGTAATGAAATTCCTGGCCAATTCCTCTCCTCTTAAAGGTAGCGACAATCGCGGTCTATATAAATGCTACAGGTGTGTCCTTTGATAGTAATGTTAGATCTATAGCGCAAATCGTTCCAAAATAAACAAGACAGTGCCAAACACTGTTATTGCGGCAGCAGAAATAGGTAAGGCAGTAGATTACTACCAGGGCAATTTGCTACACAGCATACGACCATCAGTGATCTATTCTTTAACGAACCATCTATCCTTGCCACCGTTCTGCTCGCTACTATCGTGTTCTAGTGCGATAACACATAGAGATTAACATATTACTTTCAGGTTTACAATACACTACATCTTGATTATGTAAGGGCGTTTTGTTTAATTTTTCATAGTGTATTTTTTATAAACTAAAACATAATACAAAGTTAGCACTAACAGCCGTCAAAGTATTCAAAATACTGTTCTCGTCAGATTTAGTTAAACATCAATTCATACGTTTACTAAACCCACCATTTGTAAATAAACAGACAGAGCATTCAACCTTTATGTTTGTACACTTAACATCTCAGTAAGCGCCATAATGCGAACCGATATGATGGTTAGGGTTGCCACAAATTATTTTTCGTCTATAATAAAAATAAATTAAAGTTTCAGTTTTATAGTAGAGTTTGTTTGTTGAGGTTAATCTCTGTAACGGTGGACCAATGTTGAAGGAAATTTAATTAGTAGGTAGCTTAGGATACTTTTGCTTTAATTTTTTTGAAGTGAAAGTGAAAAAAGTGCAATTCCAATTCTTTAATATGAAAATCTCTTTACTGAAGCGGGCCAGTCTTGTACTTGCCGACACGATTCCCGGGTCCAGTATTAAAAATATTGTGGTTTTTAAATTTTTTAAAAAGAAACTGGATTCGATATCTACCTGGTTGGCGAGAGCCTTGTCACTTTTCACATCGTGGGACTTAGTGTCTTCGGCTAATCGAGGATTGACTGTGCTTTTGCCTAATTCTCCGGGAATATTGGCGTGAAGATAATTTTGTTAAATTTGACGCGGACGAAGTGAACGGGATATTAAGGCTTAGGTTAGTGCTGGCTATGCTATAGACTAGCATAAGGTAACAGATTATGTAAATGCAACACCTAAGTATTTTTCACTTTGTAGCAGAGTATAGTATGTAGAATTAATTCCCTTTAATCTTATTTGTGAAGCACCTCTACAATACACTGCTAGCTTAAATATTGATTAGCGGTGAATGTAAGTAGGCATTAATCTCGCCTTTTGTACAAAACGAATTTATTTGGTGTACCATGAAATTGAAATGAATGTTACTAAAATAATATGAAATGATAACGAAATCAGTCAGCTTACAAAATAAGAGTATTGTCTTTAAGTTAATTAAAGACAATTAACATGAAGTAAAAATAGAACGCACATACATAGCGACACATTATTATTATTAAACAAAGAGTTATTATAATTATTTTAGTAAATAAGAAATGGCAGCTAAAAAGTACACATAGACGTTACAAGTGCTTCACTTAAGTCGCTACTAACACAATTGGCGTAATACTTTTTTAAACTAGACCAGTCGTAAGTCAAAACCAGTTGCAAAAATCGTATTTGGTTTCAGATTATGATAATTTATTTAGCTACGCTCTGCGCTATATTAGCCTAAGACCAACGATTTAATTTATTTAGATTGACATGCTTCAGTTTTAAGTACGGGGGGCTTGCGCAGCGCAATATGAGCCTTTGCAACACATCTTAAGATTCAAGTTTGCTTGCGTTTTCTACAACAGTGCGTTTTCTGTACCAAGCACTATTTTATTTATTCTGTGCTATAACTACAATTCTCTCTAGTGCCACACACTATCGTTGGCAGTGGCGGTATTAGGAATTATTTACCTCCCGTAAATAGTAAGGATAATAAAATATTTTAAAATGTTGGCGGCCCTATCGATTTCTGTTCCAATAATAATGATCGCTTCAAATTGAATGCAATAACATTTGAATGATGTTTATAGACACATTCGTGCATTCAGGTCATTAGCTTGTTATAATTAGTAATATGACGTTAGTTTTAGTTGGTCAATGAAATTATAGTATTGTAATAACTGATAACGTAATAGTATGGATTTCATTACTGTATTTTATTATTTGTTGTTTATTATTCACAAAGAAAAACTAAAAATGGCATCGCAATGTACATACGTCTGAGGTCCTTGAGATTTTTTATTTTGTATTTCAATTTAAAGTTGTGTCTTTGATCTATTTATTGGTTCGTTGTTGGCGTCGAGTACCTAAGATCTCAGATTCAATCCCAATGTCAGGTGACTCGAAAACGTATTTTTTTCATTTTACGAACGACTTCTTTCTCTGTATTATCTATGGCTGCGACAGTGAAGATATTAACTTTTTTTGGTTTAAGGATGTGACAAATCCATCGCTTGCAAATGGAATAATAAAAAACCTTTTTTTTAGCAAATACATACTTTTAAAAATTTGTAAAAATGGCACCTTAAGGTTATAATAATACTCCATTAATACTCTTACCATCTCACTAATAAACTAAAGTAGGAGTAAAATTAAGTTGATACGAGTATTATAGTCTGTATCATATTGTAATAAACACTATAATACCAGGTTGAATCTTGGAGTACTTTAGTCCGCGTTTATTAATGAGATGGTTAATCAAATAAAATAATATGCCAAAAAAAACTCAATAACCTCTGACAAAACTTAAATATAATGTAGTTAAGAACTGCCTCGACCGCATCAGCTTTAGAAACCGCAAAAAAAAACCACATCGAAGTCCGTCCATCTCTTCATAAGTTATAATGCCACATGGACACATACACTTTAAACTTATGATACCCAAGTTTTTCCATCGGAGACTCAAAATTATTAAAACCGAATTGCTATAGAGAAATGACCTTCTTGATTCTTGCGTGTAGAACATAAAACAAATTTTTACATTGAATTAAGAATCCCTCCATGTTTTCGTCGGTCATTTACAGACCTGCCACTTGGCACAATTTTCTAAACAGAATCTTTGTGTTATGCATACTAACGATTATTCATTAGTGTAACTAAAAATGTTTAGTTTGGCAAGCGCTTTTCAATATTATCACTTATTACTAAAATTATAAAAAAAAACTACCAACTATTTACGTCTGCTCTGTAAAGCGTACAAGCACGACTTCACAAAAACCAATAACTATTGAGTTTGCTTTATAAAGCGCCATAAAAAAATATTTCACTAAAAGTAGCCAAGTGCGAGTTGAACTTTTAGTTATAGTGGTTTTGTATATACCATATACAAATAGTAACACTATTTTAAACTTACGCGGGCTTACTTCCCATTGTTTCTAAAGTTTATAATACAGCACATATTGTGCAGCGACATGAAGTCGCGAATTTTAACGTTTTTACAAAATAAAATATATAATTAACAAATAAACAACATGGTCTGCCTTTGTAGACCAGACTCGACTTGTCCTGTGTTCGATCCAAGGATTAGGTAAAACAAGAAACACTTTTTATTGTTGCCCGATCTGAAATTTTCAATTTTCTAATAAAAATAACGTTGCTCAGGATTTATCATGTGCGCGGTAAGCTTGCCACCTATTCCATTGGGGGACTTAGTGTCTTTGGCTAGTCATAGGAGCCCTGGTTGTGCCTGTAATTACCTCTTCAGAATATACGGCGTGAATGAAGTTATATGAAAATATAGTAATTTGACACATAACAGCCTGGAGTACATCTCTACTATATCACTGCGATGGATTTGACTTCTTCCACCACACATTTTACACATAGCAAATAGCCCGAAATTAAAAATTTACCGTCAAAATTATTATCGCCCATTCTGATATCGAAAATTTTCAGACATTGTCAATATATCGATCGGTGTTCGTATCAGGTATTCGATATATCCCTCATTAAAATTGTAAAGATGTTCCCAGAATACGCTTATACTTGGTAGACAGGTTCTACTAAGTTTTGAATGTGTAGTGCCAATAGTTTAGTAAAGTGTCTTTGTCATACGGACAAACAGATCGATCGAATTTAAGAGGTTTCCTTTTTTCTCATTCAGTTACGGAACCCTAAAAATAGCATCACAAAAGCTCTTTTTGCATCATAATCTGTAAAAGTAAAATGATTTTATGCTTTTTGTGCAAATGTCAACTTTCTATTGCTCGTACTGTGAGTAAAAGTGACATTTGGAAAAGTAACATTTCTAAAATTCCTCTAAGCGGCGTGAATTTCTTAACATCAGGAAATCCGTCTGCTTCTTTGCCATACAATATCATAAAAAAATAACAAACTACAATCCTGAAGATTCTTAATTGCAATTTTACTTATGTCTCAAACCAATTGGATTTAGTCAAATAAAAAGTATCTTCACGCCCATATCCCCCAAGAGGTAGGCAGAGGCACAACCAGGGCACCCACGACTAGCCGAAGATACTAAGTCCCACAATGTGATAGGTGGCAAGCCTATCGCCAACCGGGCACATTTCCAATCCCGAGTAACTTTTTTTTATTAGAAAATTGGAAAAATCCAATTGCCATTTTGTTGCCCGACCTGGGATTCAAACCTCCCGGGTTCTCCTCCGGCTCCTCAAGCAGTCAAGTCCAACAACTGAACCGCTAGACCACAGAGCGATTTATTTATTAATTTAGTCAAGATCTGAGTATTCAATTTATTTAGCTCTCCTGAATAATGTTATGATTTCTTATTTGTTTTTTACGCAATTTCTCGGTCAATAACAAACCGAAGCATCAAAGCTTCGTTTTTTAGAAAGATAGGTCATGTTTTCGAGGTGGTCCTACATTTATCATGATCCGACTGGTGATGTTTGAGCTCAACATCATCATTAAAACTCGGTGAGGACATAATCAGTTCACAGATCACATAATCTGTCTCACGTATTTATTTCAGTTTATATGAAATAAGTACAATATTATACAAATAGACAAAAATTGACTAATTAAGTATCAATACAGGAGCTATTTATGGTTTTTCAATAATGGTTAAGTATGGTATGAAAAGTGTTCAATCTCCTTTTTGCCTACTTTGATGATCTCTTCTGTGGTCTAGCGGTTCGGCGTCGGACTTGACTTCTTGGACGTCGGACTTGCCAAAAAAAACAAAAAAATTAGAAAATGTATGTTTTCAATTTTCTAAAAAAAATTTAAAGTTATCAAGGATTGGATATTAAGTGCCCGGTTGGGGATAGGCTTACCACCTATTCCATTGTTTGACTTAATTCGGCTAGTCGTGAGTGCCCTGGCTGTGCCTCTGCCTACTCTATCGGGTATACTTTTCTGAAGATCTCATAATAGATGTTGCTAAACTTTTTTTGTGGGACCATTTAGATCACAAATGATTTTGCGATCTTTCGAAACGAGAATGATAAATCACGACGTAGTGCCTAATGAAATAGTAGGATTCTGTTTTAGCAGTTGTACTTAAGTTTTAAAATAAAAGTAATCTATAAGGTATACACGAACACGAACTATATAAACGATATAAAATAACTACTACGATAATAAGTTGACCAAACTTAAAGTTGTAATGAGATATCGTTACATTTATCGTAAGTACTTAACACATTTTTAACAAATTCTTGAATGTTTTCTATCTGCGCATGATTTTTATGAAAATTTTATAATCAATATGAACTCATAAATTATTCTAAATTAAAGTATTAAAGTTAAAATTTACACTAAGTTGCAAAGTAGAACAGTTGGTGATAAGGCTAAGGCTCCCAAACTGTGATCGCGATTTTCGACTCCCCAAATCGTTGCAGCGCTATCTTATAGGCGTTACGAGACAGTATACACGACCATGTTGTTTGTAAATTATCAGTACCGTAAAAGATTGTTAATTTATACTTCGGCCGAAAAACCCATAGCTAAATCAGATAATATTTAATATGTAAACAGCTTTTTATGCTGATAAATAATGTTTACTTAGTGTCTTCGGCTAGTTGTGGGTGCCCTGGTTGTGCTTCTGCCAACCTCTTCGGTGGTATGGTTTTTATAGAAGCAAGCAAAATAATACATAATTTTTTTATGTATAAGTATAAGAATTCACTAACATTATCTAATCTAGGAAAACAATTGTAATATTGGGACTTCAAAATAAAAATATTAAAGAAAAGGATATTCACGCCGTATCCTCGAAGACATACATATAAAAAGAAGTACGCGTGAACCCAGGGCTAGTCAAAGATACTAAGTCACAAAATGTGATAGGCGGAAACCTAACGCCAACTGGTTACTTTGCCAATCCCAGACAACGTTGTTTTTTTTACACAAATGAAAAAAAAAACACATTTTACCCGTTGCCCAAACCGCTGGTTCCTCAAGAAGTTAAGTCCAAAACCGGATCATTAAACCAAAGAGGTCCATTTATAAAGTGATTAATAT
>NJDC01003779.1:154203-189128 GCA_002245475.1 Calephelis virginiensis
AGGCCGAGTGGGCAAGGTGCTTTTCTCAATGGTTCCATCGAATGCAGCGATGTATTGATGTAAATGGAGGCTATTTTGAAAAGTTATAATAAAACTAATAACTTGCTAGATTGCTTAGTTTTTGATTTTCTAAGAACTTTCAGTTTGACCCTCGTAAATCATCTACCGCCGCAGCCCTCTAGTGGTCGCTACCCGAGACCTCATATAGTTAACGCCTATACTATGGCGTTGACTATGTGAGGTCTCGGGCTCGTTTCCCGCAACTCGATATAAATGAGGTTTCCCAATTTAATGATAAAAAATATCGATAGAGATTGAATAAATGTCTAGCTCGCGATAGGTTTTCCACTTCAGCTAATCGTAGGTGTCCTTTCCTCTGCCTACCTCTTCTTCACTACTCTCTTTTTTGAAGTGGAAACTTCTTTAGCGGCGTTGCCCACTTTTTTTGGAATGGGTAAAAACTTCTAAACTCGCATCAGAACATGTGACCTGAAATTTCGTAAGACGTGAATTTGTAAGACGGCGCAGGGCGCTTGCGCGAATGTTCGTGTTGTCATGTTTGTGTACGATAGCGCATTAAATAAATATTGTATTCTACCACATAAATGATAGTACTTACATACTGATAATCAAAGCAATTCGTGCAAAAACATTTCCTTACCATTCCAAAATATCAAAAATGCACAACGTTAATATTCTAGTTTTCACTTCTGCTGGCACTTCCGAAGAGCTACCCGTTTTTTTTTTAAAGACCGTAAACAAAGACCTAATTAAAGCCAAATTTAATTAACTTGGAAAACACGAGAGCCGAGTTAATCTTTCTGTAACCAACTATGCACATGTCCCTTTGATAACGGAGTTAATAAATCAATTCCGAATGGAGGAATCCGTACAAAGGTTCTATTTGCAAAGGGCTCCAGGCTATGGCTTCATCGGGTGAGATTTCAATAAAAGCTATTATAAATGAACCTTTACATTCTGACTTTATTTACCTAACTTTTTGTGATAAATGATCACGTAGCGAATAAGTATACTTGATCATACACATGTAGGACAAATATGTACTTTAAAAAAGAGGGGTTTTACTCCGGGAGTGCCGGCAGAAGTGAAAACTTGAATATTAACGTTGTGCATTTTTGATATTTTGGAATGGTTAGGAAATCATTTTGCACGAATTGCTTTAATTATTATCAGTATGAAAGTACTGTCATTTATGGACAAATATTATTTTCATATAAATAACCTGCGTTTGGCTTGACTCGCTAAAGTAAGACCACGTGACGGCTAGGAGCGTCATCATATTATCTGTACAACGAACATTGCTCGTCTACACATAAAGCTTAGATTCAAGATGAAACAAATAGAGCAATGTCTCTTGATATTATACGTATCTGCTACGTGAGAATGTAATGGTAGGTATATTGCGACGTATTATCCATTGCGCATCCTGTAAGTACTCTTCAAAAATATCTAAGCAATACAAAAACAGCAATGAATCTACCTTTTATTTTAGGTCTTTTACGTTCTGACGATCTGACGCGAGTTTAGATGTTTTTACCCATTCCAAAAAAATGCGCAACGCACGCTAAAGAAGTTTTGAATTCAAAAAACGTAGATTTTGTTACTGGCACGTCGCTATGTTAAAAACCAGAGTGTTAAACCAAATGTGAAGTTTACTAATTACTCTGCTCTTGAATAAAACATGACAGTGCCAAACATTATTATTATGGCGGCGGGAAACCGTAAAGACAATGGAATCCTTGCTTGGCAAGTTGCAACTCTACCACCTGAGTTCTTCTTGGTAATTATCCTTTTTATTTGTGCTCTGCTGCTACGAACTCTCAGCCAGATAGATTAATGGTATTCCACACAGATGCATAATAGTGAAGGACTAATTTTAGAAGTGGATTTTAACCAGTTAAACGTTTATATATTGAGCTAAAATTTTGATGCGCTTTTGAATCCGATTACAATGCGTTACATAATCATAATCAAAATCAAAATGGCCGCCGCAATAAAATGGCGGGTTAAATATTTTTGTAACACTCAATATTACGACTTCATTGCATTACGACTTCATTGCATTAAAACACCAAATTATTATTAAAACAATTTTTACCTGTTTTTATAATTACCTTTTTTATTTAAAATAAACATACTCGTATCTTTTATTTCAATCTAAGTATATTAATATTGAAAAGTGAAAAGTTTTTAATTTTGTTTGTTGGGTAATTTTCTGAAATGCTGATAAGATTGTGAAAATTATTTTATTAACAGAAATATATATTATTCAGAAGTGATGTTGGCTATTTTTTATTATATCTTGTTAAAAAAATGCTATGACATTCAGTGAAAAGTAATAGATAGTATAAATGAAATAATGCAATTTTCTACTTCGAAATATTCAAGGGTCATTCAGTTCATAGTTTGGCAAAATTTGTTCAAAAATGGCCATATTTTCATGATTTTTTTTAACTTAATTACCTTAAATATAAAACATTTTAATTTGAAGTCGAAAGTTAATAACGCGAATTCAAAGCCAGAGCTAAAGGTCACTTGACCTCTTTCTGCATGGCTATCTTATTGCAGTCATTAGTTTCAGAGAAGCGCCAAGTAATAAGTACTTTTATTTGAGTTATAAACGTTTCTTTGTTTACGATTTATTTCTGTAAATTGGTATTTTCATATAAGCGATTTTAAAATAGACATTAAAAATATTTACTTTTACAAAAAAAAAAACATTCTTTACAAATACGTATTAAGAATATGAAAAACAAAAACTGCTTTGACAGGAGTTGTAACCATAACATTCATATCAGTTTGGCGCAACTTTCATATAAAAAAAAGTAATAAAAATAAGTTTGCTATGTTTTTTATTCGCCTTAATCATATGACACTAGTTGCCTCTGAATGCCTTTAGACTTTCAAATTATACGGGTTATACCTTTTCACCATGTTATGTCAAGTGACATGTGTCACTTTAAGTAAACTCAATACAAAATTTGGGTTTGCTATGTATCTATGGAAGTCCCGCCTCTTATTACGTAGTATTTATAATATACTCTGTCTGTATGTATATCGCCTCTGTGGTCTAGCGGTTCAGTTGTTGGACTTGACTGCATGAGGTCCCGGGTTCGAATCCCGGGTCGGGCAACAAAAGAAAATTGGGTTTTTCCAATTTTCTAAAAAAAAATAATTTGCTCGGGATAGGATATGTGCCCGGTTGGCGATAGGCTTGCCACCTCTCACTCTCATCGTGGGACTTAGTATCTTCGACTAGTCGCGGGTACCCTGGTTGTGCCTCTGCCTACCTCTTCGGGGATAAGGGCGTGAAGATACTTTTTATTTATATACTCTTTGATTCACATAACATTTTACTTCGGCTGACGATGCTGTCCTTTACTACTAAGTAATAAAAAACGAAATCCTTAGAAATTCGTCATGTCGGTCTGTCTATCCGTCCGTATGTCATACCTTTTTTTTTGAAGTTATAATAACTATAGGTACTTTTGAAACTTGGTAAGTAGATGTATTATGTGAACCGCATTTTTTTAATGGCTAATATGTTTCTTACCGCCAGGTTTTTACAACTTCACCGGACTATGTGAACCGCATTAGGATTTGCATATAAACAGAAACATTTCGCTAAACCCATACTTGTGGGGAATCTATAAAATAGAAGTAAAGTATCATTGCGCCTATATCCCCGAAAGGGTATGCAGAGACACAACCAGGGCACCCACGACTAGTCAATGACACTATGTCCCACAATGTGATAGGCCCATTGCCTATCGCCAATCTGGTACACATATCCAATCCCGGGCAACGTTATTCGTATTAAAAAATAAAAATATATTCTTTTATCTAAAGATAAGTCATATGTAATGGTATGTAATATATTTTTTAAACTAAATTGTTTGCGCCAGAGACAATTCGAAAGTTCTGAAATATAAGGGATATTTAGTATTAAGTTATGTATTGAGTTATGTATATAATGTACATTGTAAACTTCCACTGAAAATTGCTGTGAATGAGATCTAGTCAGTAGTTTTTAATGCGTCATATATCGTAAACCGTATCTACCGTAACTTCTGCATATATACCTACGAACTACAAGAAGCTTTTTGTACATATTACGTTACTTGCTGCTACGGAACTCTTCATGGGCTAGTTCAATTTACGCTTGGCCTCTTTTTTCTTAATATGTACAAGAAATTCAAAAATTACGAAAAAAACTGCTATCATATTTTTACTTTTTTTTAATATGTACACGAAGGTCAAAAATTGCGAAAAATCTGCTACCATCTTTTCACTCGATCGTGCTGAAAACTCAGGAACAATGCTAAAATGATTACGTAATATCAGTGATTCATTCAACATAGGCTTTGGTCCGGGTCCTTTTAGTAGAAAAGACGATGTGCTTGTATGATAGAGAGGCGAGAATAGGTTAAATGTGTCATTTTCATCAATAACACTGGTAATAGAGTGCTGTGCAGGATTTTTGACGCCATCGTGAATGAAAGTGGTCGTAATTTTTTTCATTATTATTGAATTTCGTGTTTGTATTGAGTGAAATTGATTAATTTAGGTGGGAATTAGATAAATTTTGTTCAGTGAAAGTGCACAAATGAAATAATCATGAAGAAATTAGTATATCGTTTATTTCCTTGCTGCCGTCAAATGTCATAGATGAGCTTGAGTAACGAAGCCACCGCTTTACTCAAAACCCTGACCTGACATGACTTTGTACATAGTGACTTGTAACTGACTGAATTAACTAATTAACTAACTTGACATTGGCAAAGTAGCCGTGAAAAACGATCGAAAACCATAGTTATAAAAGAAGAAGAAGAAGAGTGCTGTGTAGCAACTATTAACTTATCCATTCCTGTCATCATTAGGTATAATGACAGGAATAGATACAGCCTAATAACCTAATGACAGCGTGCACGTATAAAATCTGTGGTGTTTAAAAAAGGGTTGTCTGTTACAATAAAGAGAACCGTGAGCCTATTCGTTTTTTTTATTTGATAAAAATATGACATATAAAATTTTGTCAACGATAAAGTTTGTCTACTCTCTAAAAATATGTATGGCACATCCTAGCCCTATAGCCTGCAATAAGTTATAAAAGATGGGGTAATTCACAGCTGCATACAGTTTATTTTCCACGTATGCCAGACATAAACATTAATTAATAAATAAATAAAACGAACTCGTGTTTTCGTTTAATTAATAATTGAATGAATAATTCGTGATACATATGAACGAATAATTGAATAAAACTGTAATGAACCTTTTTCATGATCAAATATTGGAATAAGATTTAATGAAATGAGGCATTTGCTTAATACCAAGGCCACGTTTTATTATTGGAAACACCAATAACTTTTTGAAGCATTTAGTTATTTTTTTAATGTATATTTAGTTTACTTATTCTAGGTGGAAACGTTATAACGTTTTTTTCTGACGAGATCGAGATGGTTCTTAGCTAATTTACATAAACGTTTGTCGGAAATTGGTATTTTTTTTTATTTTTTTATGACATTTGAAGGCAAACAAGCAGACGGATTTCCTGATGGTAAGAAATTCACGCCGCCTAGAGACACCAAAGGTGGTAATGGTGCGTTGCCAACCCGAGGCCGGGATGGGTAGGCCTCGAGCAAAAGTAAGTTCTACCTTACCCTTCGCACCGGAACGCGTCAACGGCAAGCACTGACGTATTGCTCGAGATTGGATATGTACCCGGTTGGCGATAGGCTAGCCACCTATCACATTGTGGGACTTAGTGTCTTCGGCTAGTCGTGGGTGCCGTGGTTGTGCGTCTGCCTACCATTTCGGGGATATGGGCATGAAGATACTCTTTTTCTGTGTCCAAAGGTTGTCTCTCATCATCAGCAAAGCCGTGTGATTATTCTGTCTTCTAGAATAAAAAAAACTGTGTGGTTTAATTTTCCAGTAACCATCGGTGAGTGATGGGGTCGTTACATTCCGCCACAACATAGTAGATAGTTTTTAAGAGGCTCTGTAGTAAGACTGATGTGCACGTCTTAAATAGGAACGTCCATCAATTAGAAAAGACATCGGTAGAAAAAGGTTAATTAGTTTCAGTTTAGGTTCCTTGTAGTTTAGAGATAACAAAGAAAGAGACAAATTTCCTTGCGTGTGAGAATCCAGCCACTGCCAGCGCTATGTTTAGCGCTTAACATTATAGTTTAAACAATATTTCTGAACTACACGTGTTATTGCTGCTACATTGCCAGAGTTACGTTTTTTTTAAAGTTAAATGTCAATGCACATGACTCTCCTGATAATAAGAATACCAGACGCCTATAGACGTCACAAGTTGTAATGCTACATTTGGCAGGTAAGTTTGGCGGGTTGTAGGTTTCGCGAGTGTTCGGTACTATGTATCGGAACACAACAATAGCAAGTACTGTATCTAGACAGCGCAGACTAAATTACCATCAGTAATCCAGTAGAAACCGACTTGGATTTCAATAAGTACCTCAGATCACGTCGAGACTTGGCAAGGACTTGGCTTTGAAAGTACATTCTTTAAAATAAAAAGAATTTTTAAAATCAGTTCAGATATTACGGAGAAATAGATTAAGATAATTGAGTCGAACAAATTATAGCCCTCTTCTTTTCTCGAAGTTTGTTAAAATGACGCTTAGTTTGTTTGGTTTCTTAAAACGTAAAAATATTTTATGATCTCAGATACACCATATTTATAAATTAAACTGACCTCGATCTCTTTTGGCTTCAATTATCAGGTACGGCCTTTGAAAAAATACTTAAAAAAAATGATTGCCTATATTTTTTATTGTGTTTATCGATTTATAAACACAATAAAAAAAATATAGGAGTTGAACCCATAAGCTCTTCCTTTTTACAAAGTTTATTAAAAACACGCAAAGTACCAATTAGATATTCAAAAACTCAATCTTGCTATTGTATTTTAGATTGTAATTGTTAGTACTGGTATGAACACTTGAGAGATATACGACAATTTATACTAGACTGGATCTCGAGTGCTGTTTTCATATCCAAAGCTAACATTCAAGTTTCAAAAAGGATCGACGTGAACTGGAAATATTTTTTAATAGACACGAAAAAGTGAAATATGAAAATAATGAACACTACATTATGAACACACATAAAATATGAGAGGGATTTGTCGTCGATTTATTCATATTTTTTAGGTTTATTCTTGTTGATCCTTTTTCGAGATCTTTTTCCCAAACCACTCTTCTTCTGGGTATATTCGAGACATTTATATTTTTTTAAATCCAAGAATATAAAATTATTTGCGAACGATGGTGGTAATTCTTCCGAGCACCAACTAAAACTATTTCAGATTACGCTATCTTTTTCCAATGAAACAAAAAGAGATGGTACGTTTTAAATATGTCAGCTTAGTCCCGATATGTCAACTTGTGCCGTTTTGATTAAAGTTTTTCGGGGAATAGATCAAGTGTAAAAATGTCATGTACAGAATAATCTGACAGCACTGCACGATTGACTGAACGTGTTTTGTCTATTTCTATGATCTTTGAATAAAGATAATAATTTACAAAACTACTCCCATTATGTCTGTTAGCCAACGTTAGTAGTACACAGATTATTTGATATATTCTTTTTGTAATCAAGAGTATTGCTCTTAAAGCTACTTCCATTACAATTTCTTCTCCGCGTTCTCTATTAATTCTTGATATGCCTTCATCTGAGTTATGTTGTCTTTCTTGGGTCGTTCTTTAAGACTCTTTCTTTCTATGATCCTTCAAAAACAATTTGGTTTGTGGGTTTAATACTCAAAGTTCAACACAACTAGTGGTCGATCATAATAGTTCTTCTATTTTTATGGTTATGAGTTTCATTACTTGTGTATTATTTTTAACGCTTTTTATTTTTCACCGAAATTTAGATATTTCAAACGTTCTGGGTCTCTTGTAATCTCGTTACTTTAGAGTCATGTATCGCCAAATTTCAAATGTAAATGTAACTTTCGTCGACCAAACGTGGCTATTGATTTTAAAAAAAACATCTGCGTTTGAACTCGGATCCTAAGCAATATTATGCATATTAAATTTCATTAAAACTAGTTCAGCGGTTCCGTGAATGAGCAATGGACAGACACACTTTCGTATTTCTAGCATTTATATGGATTAGAAACGGAAATAAATAAAACTAAACACTTATACCCCGAAAAATAGACACCGATGTTTATCACACATACTCGTATATCTGCTCTTGTTGTTATTCGCACACAAGCGCCATGAATGTTGGATGTATTGAAACGTGACCGATAACTAATGTGACCAGACGTCCCGTTTTGAATGGGACCGTCCCGTTTTTCGGTTGTATACCGGGGTGTCTCAAATTAAAGTTCAAGTATTATCTATTATGTGCGACTGTCTGTGCGTATACGTAATGCAATAAATAAACATATTTTTTTATTATGGACAGTAATTTAAATTTTCTTCATCAAAAACACATTTATTTATCGTATGCAATTGCTAATTGATGAAAAAATTGTTGTCCCGTTTTGAGCCGAAAGAGAATTGGTTACGTTACCGATAACCAAAGAAGCGGTCAAAGTTGATCAAACTTTGTTATAATCGGTAGTCTAGTATAATGAACTGAAGATAGGACAGAAACTATATTGTCTTCTTGGTCTAGCGGTCCGGCGTTGGGCTTGACTTCTAGAGGTCCCAGGTTCGAGGCCCGGGTCGGGCAGCAAAAAAAAAATATAAAATGTATATTTTCAGTTTTCTAATAAAAATAATGTTGCCGAGATTGGATATATGAACCTGGTTAGCGATAGGTTTCCCATCTATCACATTTTCGGACTAAGTGTCTTCGGCTAGTCCTGGGTGCCGTGGTTGTGCCTGTGCCTATCCCCTTGGAAATATGAACGTGAAGATGCTTTTTTTATTTTTTTTGAATACTTTATCATACTTACAGCTTATATTATTTGAAGCATGTCAAATCTAGTTTTTAATTAAGTCAATGATAATTTTTTGCAATTGTGGTTGTTTTATTATTATAGATGTTAAGAAGTGTATTAACCTCTTTTAAATTTATGAGTCTGGTTAATCGTACTTTAATTCCATTTTATTAATAACAATTGACCTTTCCCATACCTGGTATTTTTAATTAACAAATAGGGGGTTGAACTCGTTTTTTATATCATCGTACATAATCATACATATTTATATTCACGCTAAGTGACTTATGAGGTAGGCAGAGAAAGCCAAAAGTCATGATTCTGGAAACCTGCCTAGCTTCCTCCACATTTATTACTTATTTCATACAAACACGCCAGCTTTGGAGGCTCTTGACTTCCTTGGGATAATACCTAAGTGATCTGGTATTCAAATATAATAAGTTAATAATAAATCATTGGACAAATCGCACAAATTGAGCTAACCCCAAAGTAAGGAAATTATATGCTTGTGTTATGAGTGTCAGTCAACGATACTAATACATAGAAATACATAACTAGATATTGGAATTGATTTTTAATAAGCACTGAGACCCGGAAATATAGACATTTGAATGTTCGTCTGCAAATGTCGGGAATCGAATCCGTGATGTTAGGCGTGTACGCTAACCGCTCAACCAGTGAGGCTGTTTAATAATAGGATTCAAGCTCATTTCTTTTCAAATTAGTTACATTTAAATGCGAAGTGTGGATAAACTGCGGAAAAATATAGGTCTAATAAAATTTTCTTTTCAAAGGACACCCAAATTACCCAAAGAATACCGCTTTGGGCAGCGAATTAAAATCTTTTTCTTTTGGATAAAAGACGAGTAAAAATTCTTTGTTTAGGGTATGGTAATTAAATAAAGATGGCCATTTCGTGTTAAAACAACATTTTTGTAACAATGGCTAATCTAATGCTTAATATCATCAATTCAAATTTGTTTTGGATGAAATTGCCTTTTCTTTCAATTATTTCTTTAATGTATTTAAATTGGTTGTATCTAGTCCATTTTAATATTATAAATGCGAAAGTCGGTCTGCATATTTGTCTATCAGTCTGCCTGTCTGCCTGCCTGCCGGCCTGCCTCTCTGTCTATTTGTTTGCTCTAAGCCTAAACCACTCAATTAATTTTGATAAAATTTGATATGCGTGTAGTAAAGATCGGGGTTCAAATACAGGATATTTTTTTAAATCAACCTACAAAAGACTATGATATGGGTTGACTTTTGAAAAATGAAAGTTTGAATGAAATTCGTAAAATACGCTGATCAATTTGCTTTCAAATAGCTAGCTATTATAGGCTTTTGGTTTTTTTACAAGTTTAACTAGCGATGTAGGTATGTTTGTCTGGGTGGAATCTTGCAAGGTGAATTTGAACCTCGTCCTGGCCACCGACTGAGTTAACATTTTTTAAGCATTTGTAAACGGATGACAATGCAAAGTTATGATCTTAAGCTGATCTGACGATGGCACCTGAAGGTGGCCATAGGAGGTCACAAATGACAGAGGACGTGACTAACATATTTTCTAGAAATAGGCGTCAAACATAATAAAACCTCCTCCTTTTTTGAAGTCGATTAGCAAACAAACGACACTCGTTTCTAAAGCTGTTTCATAGGCAAACTCGAAGGCAAAAGTAGTTTGCCTATCTACTTCCAAACTGCCCGGAACCAAAAAAATTGATCTTTCAAGATTTTATAATATATAATTATAAATTAGATTGCTTTCTAATTGAGCATCTATAAAATAATCATTCCCAAACTCCTAATTAACGGAGTTCTTATCAGAGCAGTTAAAAGTTTTACTCAGATCGTTTAATCTTTCCGTTGATTTTGTCGGTACTAACTGATTAAGCGCCTTTTAAGCAAAACTTTCAAAATCTTTTCAAATTGTAGATTAATTTAGAAAGTTTCTTGATTATTTCGACAGAGATTGATATCACAAAGGCATTGATAGCTTTGTGGTAGTGAGAGTGGTCGTCAGAGATTTACCGAGAAATTAAGTATAATCTACCATCTTTAAAATAGACTAACAATTGACTATTAAAACTAATAGAGCGAGATCCTATAATTTCGTGGCCAGACATTATTCATTTTACAAAAGTTAAATTTTTGCATCTCTTTCCAATAGCGCTTTGAAATTGCACGAAATCGACTTTAATAAAATAAGTACATAATTCAAAACCCGTTCGTCAGATTTTGACTATTTTTTTAAGGGACCACCTCTTAAAGATAGTCGTACGAAATTTGAATCAATAAAATTCATTTATTGGTAATATTTGTCACGTAACATGAAAAAACACCAATAAAACTTCCAATCTAATTTTGAACCTTATTTTTTAAATCCTTTTCAAACAACTTGTAACAATAGATGCAAATTATGAAGCTTAAAGTCTGGTTTCTTTCAATTTTGTAAAACTCTTTCAACAGAGCTTTGTAAAGAAACATGACAAAAAAGCACTAACCGAGCGAAAGAAAAACACCTGCTACTAGTAGATAAGTGTTCACGCGTGTTTGTTTTTTTAAAGCACAGTCGGTGCATTGGGTTCCAAATTTTTTGTCGCTCGTTTTGAACAGATGTGTATCTGGTTTTCTGAGTTTCGTGAATATATTTTAAGATGGCGCCAAATTGCCGGCGTTGGGATATGCCGACCCAATCCGTAATTTAGGTTATTGGTATTCTCTATAAGTGTTAGGCTCTAGTCCTAGCTTGGTAGCAGAATGCTGAGCAACAATTCGCCAGGATTGATGCCATCATCATACCGACTCCTGTTGCCATTGCGTATATAGTCAATATCGCCATGATTCGTGGAGGGTAGGTAGGTAAGTCATTCTACTAACACATGTGACCTATGATCCCAGTTATAAGGTAGCGGCACACCAGTAACATGTATGGTATTTATAGGCGATGGGACGGTTGACTCTTAATATCCACCAACCTAGCCACGAGGCTTGGATTCGATTCCCGACGAGAGCGGGCATTTATGTGATGAACATAGATGTATTTAATGATATATGTAAGATATAAATAACTAGGTATTTAAGTATTACCTACGTATTGTATTAGTATCGTTGTCTAATACCCATAACACAAGAATGTTATTTCCTTACTTTGGGGTTAGATAAGTTTGTTTAATTTGTCCAGTGCTATTTATTTAATAACTAGCGGCCCGCCCCGGCTTCGCACAGGTATAAAATATACATACAAACCTTCCTCTTTAATCAGTTTATCTATTAAAAAACGCATCAAAATTCCTTGCGTAGTTTTAAAGATTTAAGCATACGAAGGGACATAGGACATATTATGGTTGAATTTCGTCCAATGGGCGACCACTATTAATAATAAATAAATATATCGATAATCGAACCCGAGCCTCGCGGTTGGTCGATGTAGTTAGGCGTGTACGCTAGCCACTCGACCAACGAGGCGGTATGACCAACTATGTAGTGATTATATTTATCATTGTTTACATATCTTTAATGTACCGAATTCACATTTCTACAGTTTTTTTTTATATAACATATGGCCTCATTGATCGAGGGGTTAGCGTACACGCCTAACACTTCCTGAGTGAGGCTCGGGTTTAATTCCCGAAGAGGGCAGCCATTTGAGGGACATTTAGATGTCCGTTTTTTCGGGTCTAGGTGCTTATTAAATTTGTTTCAGTATTTATTTAAATTTTTTGTATAATATTATCGTTGTATAACATCCATAACACAAGCATTTAATTTGCTTATTTTGGTAGTTTGTGTAATTCGTCCAAGGATATTTTATGTATTGGGTAATGGGTAGAGGGTTTAGCTAGGTAACTAAGAAAATAGCTAAACATTATTAAATCTGCTGTTGGACATAAATATCTAGTCAAGTGTAGCGATTGGCAATAATACTTTCTGCGCATAAAATCGATTCCCTTTGCCTTTGCAATTTGTACCCTCGAAATCCTATTTTCCCAGTAATACAGAACACAAACTGTCGGACTGCAGTTCATTTGACAGCATATTCAGTTGCTGTAGCAAAATACATATCGACTTCAAATAGCCACGTTATATTCTGTTTTAAAATAAAACTCTGTCTAGATACAAAATTGCCGTACATGTGATTTATTAATGTGTATTTTTTAAATTTATCAGCTTAAGTACGGTAGGTTTTCTTTTACGTCGCTTCAATAAAAGATGTCTCCGTGTAAACAAAGAAAACCGCTGCCGGCGTATGTACACTCACAAGAGAATTTGTCACAAAATTTGAGACATTTTACAACATAGTATCTTAATGGTAATGTTTCTTATTTTTTCCTGAGAAGATAGTGAAGTGTATCAAAATGACACTTCTTTTATAAAACAAAAAAAGTGCGAAATTTTATGAGAATAAAATATTTTTTTCTAAAATGAAGGTCAGATATTGATAGTAATAATTAGCTTAAGATCACCTGTATTTTAACGATACTTGATGCAGTAAACGACTATGACTAATGACTGTGGCTGTAACTAAATATTAAAATTCCTGTTTGTATCTTACCTACAGAGTGTGTTTATATTCTCAATTTAATCACAAAAGACATTATTGCGTGTAGATGTACTGACACTATATAAGTTTTAAGGCAAATAACTAATGTTTTGTGTCTCTTGTTTCAGGTAAATCGATAAGAGCGATGCAATGGAGATATTCGACGAATGGTATTTTTAACCTCCGACGAAAAGAAGGGGTGTTATAAGTCTCACGTGTCCGTTTGTGTGTATACTTTTGAACGGATAGACCAATGTCAAAGATGATTTTTTCATTTGAAAGCTGACAATTAAGATTGTATTTAGTTACATTACATAACCCTACATGTATATCTGGGATGTTATTAAAAACAAATTAATGTTATTAATATATATTTAAAAATTTAAATAAACATCGACAAGTCCTGTATAATGTGCGATTACGTGAGGTCTCAAACAAAAAACCGCAACGAAATTTTTAATCGATTTAAAAAAATATATCTTCACGCCCATATCACCGAAGTAGTATGCACCACCAACAACTAGCCCATGTCACTAAGTTCCACAATGTGATACGTGGCAAGCCTATTGCCAACCGGGCACTTGTCTAATCCGGGGCAACACTATTTTTAAATCGAAAACGTACACTGTTGCCCGACCCGAGAATCGAGCCCGGGACCACAAGAAGTCATGTCCGACGTTGGATCACTAGACTACAGAGGCGACTTAATCGATTTAAAATTTATAATGCCATACATACATACAGCCACAGACACAAACACAAACACACATACACATACACACACATACACATACACACTAACACACATACACACTCACATACATAGACATGTCAAAATTATAACACCATTCGTTTTCCGTGTATGGTTAAAAAAACGGGCACACACACAGATTCAAAAATAAATTCTAATTTTAAATTTTAATAAAAAAGTTGACCCTTAACATTTAGCTTTGCTTGAAATTTGGCTCGCTATTTAAAATACAGATTTAAAATGTCACAGGAATATTTCCCTAGAAACCACCCCATATCTGTTCGTCGTGGGTGGTATCAAACGGACTGTCAGTGAATGCAAAAACATTTCCATACAGTGCCTTCCGCCGAATCCCCCGAAGTCTCCCTCTCAGTGATGCCGCTAGAATGTTGATGAATCATAAATACACCTCTGTCTGGTTTTGTGAAAGAATTTGTGATGTCAGTATTGATTTTAAGGGTTTTTTGGGTTAGATTATTATGTGTAGTTTAGATTTTTTTGTGATATTGGAAGACAAACAAGCATTTCCTGATGGTAAAGAATTCACCAGAGCGACAAGAAAGGTGGTAATGGTGCGTTGCCAACCTGAGGCCGGGATGTTAAGCCTTGAGCAAAAGTAAGTTTACCGGCTACCTTACCCTCCGAATCGGAACACGTCAACGTCAAGCATTGACGTTATGGCGGCAGGAATAGGTAAGGCGGTGGAAGCAATCTGGGCGAGTCGCTGCGAAACTCTAACACCTAGAAGAATGTCACGGTGTAAGTGACGGTAAGCCTATGTTCGCCTTTTACGAGCTGCCTGGCAGAAAGGCAGATAATCTATTCTGCTAAGTAGCCCGGACAACACGGGGATATTATGTTTAGTGATACAAATACTGGTAAAAGAACTTAGTCAAATGTTTTAACGAACTCTTTTTAGGGTTCCGTAGCCAAGGGCTAAAAAACGGAACCCAGATTCGTCATGTCTGTCTGTCTGTCTGTACATTACAACCATTTTTTACACACACATATTGCTAAGGGTGTAATTCGTGAACTTAGTGACATAAACCGCAACCATTACATATGAAATGAATAAATCGCAAATCATTCCAGATTTCAAGGATTTTTATAATATGATACTGACTGCTACGCTACGGAACCCTCCATGGGCGAGACCGACTAGTACTTGACCGCTCTTTTTTAACACACGAGTCTACTAAGTCGACCGGTTAACTTCTGGACCGGAACATGATATTGCCACTAGTGGCAGGGATAACTGAGGAGGTGGACCCTACACGGTCAAGTTAATGCACAGTTTTTGTCTGTGGACCTTGAATTGAAGTCCAATCTTAATATTTTTAGTTATATTTTTTTAACATCCTTTATAGTTTTAGGCTATAGATAAATCACTATTTAATTAATTATGCAAAAAAACGCTTTCGCTAGTAAATATTTATGATAGTCATAATTTTAATGATGAATAATATATAAATAAAGGATCTAGTATATATCCGTTGAAGTGGTTATTAATTTCTACTACTTTTTGGACAAATTACTCGTTGTACTCGTATAAATCAAGTTACTTTATGCAATGTTAACATTTCAATAATAAAAGCGTTAATAATTTTTACAATCAACTATTTTGTACAAATAAGTTGTATTTAACAGCTGTACGCAATGGAAGTTCATTCAAAAACATAAATGTGAAACGACAGCCAAGTTCAACATGAAAGCATACGTAAGCAAAAGAATTGAGATATTTGTGGGCGCCAAGACACATATTTGGACTATCAAAAGTGCATAACATAAGGAAGATAAAAAATGATTCTGAAATAGCCCTACATAAATTTTATCAACATCCTATTATTCGTATTTAGCTATTTGATTTTATTTTTTCCGGGTGTTGGACATGACTGCATGAGGTCCCGGGTTCGAATCCCGGGTCGGCCAACAAAAGTAAATTGGATTTTTCCAATATTCTATTTTAAAAAAAAATAGTTGGTCGGGATTGGAAATGTGCCCGGTTGGCGATAGGCTTGCCACCTATCACATTGTGGGACTTAGTGTCTTCGGCTAGTCGTGGGTGCCTTGGTTGTACCTCTGCCTACCTCTTCGGGGATATGGGCATGAAGATTTTTTTTACTTTACTTTACTCTTTACGTATACTTAATAGTGTAGTCATTTTTTCGCTATGTTGAAAACTAGTCGGATCATGATAAAGTTAACAACCTCGGAATTTGTTACCTGTCATTCTAAAAAAAGAACCACTAAAATCGCTTGCCTATTGACCAAGTAATCGCATAACAAACATATAAAAAAACATGCAGTCAAAGTGAGAACTTCCCGATTTTTTGGGTTGGCCAAAAAAATAAAACACGAGTTATATCAACTTACTAATTTGAGTAAATATGTTCCGATAAACTGGAATACAACAAACCTGCGAAGGACTCGAGAAAGATAATTTATCAAAGCCTATTTGTGAAAAATAGCCAAGTTAAAGATTGAATTACACGACGTATTCTTAGACTTTCTACAATGAAATTGAACATAGAAAGTTATGGAGGGTAAGTTGTTTTTATTATTTATCCAAAAATCGTAAAGCGTTTTCCAGAATTTATCTACTTACCCAAAATCAACTATGTGATTTAAATCTATAATAAATGTGAAAGTTTATATGTTTGTTTGTAACTCCTTCACGCAAAAACTCTGAACCTATTTTTATGAAATTTGGCACACAAACACATAGAGGGTAATTTGGATTAACATATAGAATAGTTTTTATCTCTAAAAAATATGTTCCTGTGGGTCCAATACCACGCGGCCAACGCCGCGAGCAACATCTAATAGTAGAATAAAGCAACTTATGCATATGGACGGATATGCGTTCGTATCGACTACGGGTAATATTAATAACCTATTTAAGATTAGGGATTATTCTATTTCATATGTATTGCCAGGTAACCGCTGTTATTTTTCAATATTTAAATTAATATCTTAGCCACAAAATTCTAGAAGGCCTATTTTTATCTGTAGGTTAGTTTGTTAAACTTCTCTCTTTTTCTTGCACAAATGTCTTGTCTAAGCTCTTCATACGTTGTCCATTTAAACGATTTTCGGTCCTGACAGTTGCAGTTCTAAGTCAATGGAAGACTAGGGGGAGGGGGCAGCTATCCCCTCTGCCTTTACCTGGCTAAGCCAATGCGATTAAGTATATATGTGGTTTTACAGATTTTTCGTTCAAACTTAAAATTTCTAAAATTTTCCTACTTATTATAAATTGTAAAACATAATGTACCTTAGATAAGATATAAATTATGTCCCTCACTTTTTTATTAACAAATTTGTTATAAGTAATCATAATCACAAAATTTGGACCACTAAAGCGAATGCTTTTTTTTTTACAAATGTAATTGACCGTTAAGAAGAGTTTGGTTTTTATCATTCGGCTACACAACCCTGATAACGTTATGTTTTTTTTAATAGATATTAATGATGCTCGTATTAATGATGAATATCTCCAGTTTTAATACTGTTGATGCGATAATTAATTTCCAGTACTGCTGTTGGATAAATTATTCGATGTGTTAATCACTTGAATGATACAATTTATGTTCCGATTTATTTAAAACGACTTTTTATTAATTCATGGAACACGTTTCAACATTATTTTTATCGAAATGCAAAAATGAGGATGTAATTAATACAAGATGAACCAATTTTTAACCGCCTAAGAAAAAAGTTTTATGTTCCCAAGTTTGAAAAATAAACGAAGTTTGCATAAAATAATTTGCAGAGTTCCGGTGGACTTGTAAAAACGCGAGGCTAGCAACACTTTGGTGGTGAGAGTGGTTGAAAGGTGATGATACTGCCACGAAACTGGATCTGATTATGGAATCCCAGGGAAATCGAGGAATATATTTACTTTTATCGTACTTGGGTTTACTTATTGAAAACTAGCTGTCCCGAAAAACTTTGTTCCACCCGTTTAGTTCGCATGGGAAAAGTAAAAATGATGTTTTTCTAGTTTAATTGCAGTCGAACGCAATAAAAAGTATACCATATACTTCTCTGGTTCGAAGCTACCTCAACCTTATCAATTTCAGCCAAATCGGTTCAGCCAAACTTGAATTATAAATAGCGTTACTAACACGACTTTCTTTCTTTTATACATGGTTACTGGTAACTAACACATAACCTTTCTAGTCGGCTTTAGTACATCAAAAGCAACAAATTTTGTTCTCGGCAAATAGGTACATTTAGATAATGGTAAGTTGTAACGCTGCTTACTACTTTAGGGATACGACCGTGAAGTAGTTTATTAATAAACAAACAACTTGAAAGACAATTATTCTAATATTTTACCTAGCCATAACAAAACAATAAACTGTACCCAAAATTAAATTTAACACATAATAACCTGTACCCGAGTAGCTAGAATAAATTTTGATGTAATATCACTACATTTTGCCAGCTTACTGTTCTCGCTCCGGGAAATATAATAAGCGGGTTATAACATTTGCATATATATCACTATGTCCCGTCGTATGTCGACCCTCGTACTTTGGATTTCACTAAAGTTATATGATGAGCTCTAAATAACTCAAATTCTGTTTTCTATTCACGCTACATATTTGCTAAACGAATCATGATGTAGTTTAATCCGATTTGGGAAAGAGGATTATTTTAATGTGGTATTAAGTTCTTAATTAATAATATTCTATTTGCACGTTTGCAGAATTAAATAAAGAAGTTCAGGCAGAGTTTTTTTACAGTACTCGGTTTCTATTATAACTAACGACAATCCGTGAGTATAGCCATTCGTAGTTCCTCTAATGCCTGGTTCCTACATTCAAAAAACCGGTTGTTTTGATAATGGATAGTAATATTTTGTACAAGTGGTAGGATTGTTAACAACGGTTGCACGTTTTCGACAGTTAACTCTAAACATTTTTGAAAACATGAGTGACGCTCCGTTACGTATTTTTATTTTAGCACTTGCCAGAGCAAGGCTGCTTGCTGGAAATTACTGGCGTTAACGGGTAAGAAAGGAATTAAAAATTTCGCCACGGGACTTGAATCCTCAGTAGCTCAAACGGCTAAAGCATTCGTTGGCTTGAGACAAAAGGTTCAAATCCTGTCTGGGGTGAAATTTTCTGTACATTTTAAAGAAAGAATTCTTTAAAATTTATAGAAACGCTCCGTTACTTTTCAGCAAACAATGAATGGTTAAACTTACAGATTACTTTAAGTTGTATCGAAGGCTTACTTACAAATTCACAAAATGTTTTGAGTACTTACGAGTGACCGTAATTTGATTACCACCAAACCTTTAGTTGTTACGATTCTTACAAAATCCTACCGTCCGTAAGAAAAACGTTTCGTTTCTTGAATATAGAATCAGGGTAATACATACGTAAACGTACGTAATTTAATAGTGGACTTTCGGAATTGATTGTTCTAGTATATATAGATTTATAATTAAACTAGCTTATGGTTGCGCCTTTGTCTGCGTTTTATGAAAATATTTAGCTACACGATCATATTCATGTTTTTATTTATTTGAGAAAGGGTTTATTAGGGTTTAGGTTTATATATTTTTTTATAATATTGTAAGGCAAACAAGTAGACGGATTTCCTAATGGTAAGAAATACACGCCGCCTAAAGACACCAAAGGAGATAATGGTGCGTTGCCAACCTGAAGCAGGCCTGAGCAAAAGTCAATGTACCGGCTACCTTATCGACCGAACCGGAACACTTCAACGGCAAGTGCTGACGACATGGCGGCAGGAATAGATAAAGCAGTGGTACCAATCCGGGCGAGCGAGAAACTCTACCATCTAGTAAATGTTTATCGAAGGCAATCCAGGCGATTGGTTTTTGATGGTAAGAATTAAATATTAATTATTAAATTAACATATACACCAATTGTTATATTGGTGCTTTGATAATCTGAATCTCGAATGTTAAGTCTCTTCCATAAATTGACTGACTTCCCTACCCTCCTGACGGGAAAACGACAATAGCGAGCACTGAAGCTGTGTAAACAGTTATCGTAAGACGAGAAATCGAAAAACTCTTCAACCGTGACTAAACTAAATCTCGACTTTTTAAATGTAACAAGAAATTGGTAGCCTTCGATTCTAATATTTTCAATTCTTAAATTTAAAAAGATTGAAAAAACTCGAACTCATTTTTTTTTTTATTCTTGTACTCTACTATTTATATTCGAAGCCGTAACCATGCAAGTAAAGTAGCAGGCAATGAGTAATAATAAATTAATTTATCTACATAACAACTGAATAATCCGCTTTAATGAATACCTTTGTACAAAATCCGAACTGAGCATTTCCAAACCCGTCCACGGAAACTCAATTCCATTTCAATCCCAATTCGATTACAATGAAAGTGTTTTGACCCACATCAACTCAATTATTTTCTTGATTAACTTCCAAGATAATGTACCAAATTTTAATCCAATCAACTCAATCGGTAACAATAGGTGAAAGCTAAATCTAGTAGGAAAAGTGATTGTTGGTCCGTCTATTTTTATTTTCTTCTGTGAAAGCCGTCTTAGAGAATTAATCCAACGGTCCAGACAATCTGATTCACTTTGACTTGCTTCCGATGTTAGCGTTCCAAAAGGAACTTTTTAAAAGACTTATTTGGTATTGAAATAGACTTGCCTTTTATATCAAAATGTTTTATTCGAATAACTTTTGATTTGAACAGAACTGATAGTTATGTTTATTTATTAAATGCTGTTGTTTGAAACTCCGCTCGCTTTCAGGTGCTGATAGACTTGAGCATTCACTTGTAATGAGCATTCATGCGAATGTTACATCACAGAAAAATAAAGAGAACATTTCTGGCGAATGTGAATGTTCTAGCGAGCATTTTAGCCGAGCCAGACTTCGGTCGTCCGCTCTGAGACGTCCCTCCCTGCACCGCTGTTGCTGTTTCTTTTTTTCACGTTATGAAATCACCACTGAACATGAATGCAGCACACGCGTCCGTGAAGTCTGACATCATCGTGAAGAATATTTTTAACGAGCATCGACTAGAGCGTTCACTACAATGCTCATGAAAATGTTCGTAGCAATGTTTGGCTCTATGCTTGGCTTGGCTCGTTGTTCAGTTCGACGAATACACAAACGGCGAATGCTCGATGTTCTGTTACAAGCGAATGCTCAAGTCTATCAGCACCTTTAAATTTTAGATTTCAGAATAAAATGTACCTATCCTATTTTTTATGTTGCACCAAATCACAGATAATTCTAAAACCTTAGCAAATCGTTTTAGTAGTTTAGTAGATTTTTCCCGAACGTACGTTATACCTTTACGATTTTTGTACAACATAAATATTGTTTTGTACTTTTTTCTTGTGTTTTGATACCACCATTTTAACTTTTCCCACTGTAATAAATTCAGTAGAGTCTATTTCCGTATTTAAAAAACTTAAAGAATAGTGTGTAATGTATGTCTATATCATGCTATCAGCGAGTTTCTAAAATTTTTTTTCTATATAGTGACGTTATAATGTTTCAATAAATTTTATATCACAACTATTAAAGAAGTTTCACTTCAAAAAGTATGTCTCGTTTACTATAACATAGAAGTCTTTGCCCTTTCATGTTGAAGATGTACCCTCGCTAGAATTTCCCGTTCGTTTGTGGCATCACATTAGACGTATTGTCTTGGAATTACAACATGAAGGGAAAAAGTATCGCTCAATGTTATTGTAAAGAATTTTACTTTACGTACTTAATGTATATCCCTTTTTATATCAAAAACATTTTTACAAATACGTGGGTGAATTATCATATTAAATGTTGTGTGTGTTTCTTGGTGTATTTTTATCTTCACAAAAGTGAAAAAGGAAATATTTATTTTACATCTATTTACATAAAAGAAAGTCCTGACAGTTACTAACTACACTATTTAGCTAGTAGAGTTAGCTTTAGACCACAACTCGGACATAGGATACTTTTAATCCAGTTTTACTGTGAGGAAAGTAGGAAAAACAATCATTTATTTTTGCCTAAAAAAACTGAACGAGTCGAAGAATCTTCACCTTATTGTGTTATCAATTTTAAGCTATGGAGTACTTCAATCCATGTTTATTAATAAGTTTAATTAAGACTTGTTCTGGTCAAAATGTGTTAAGGGGTAAAGGGGGTATGTTCGATTAAAGCTAAACGAAGAATAATGCAGATAAAGACTCGGACGCAAACCAGTGCTTGTAAATAAAATACTAATAGAGGCGTAAAAAAGAAATTGTGCCGATAACAATAAATGTAATTAATTCTGAAATACCAACTTCAATTTTCGTTTAATTTAATCTTTATTTTTTACTGGCGTATACGCTTTACTACATCGACGGACCACGAGACTCGGGTTCAATTCCCGACGAGGTCAGGCATTTGTGTGATGAACGTTTAGATGTCTGCATTACCGGGTCTGGGTGTTTTTTAAATTTATTCTGGTATCTATGTTTTAAATATTTCTATGTATTAGAATCGTTGACTAACACCCATACGAGCATATAATTTGCTTGCTTTAGGGTTAGATTCAATTCGTGTAACTTGTCCAGGGATATTTATTTATTTATATATGGAGCCATCCCCGTAATATGAGATACCATTAAAATAGACTTAAGTTCCAATAACCATTAACAGACATAAAAGCCTTATATACAGTTGCATAGCAAAGCTCTACCTTTTTGAAGTCTGTTTTTCAATGCTATAAAACACACATGCATGTTTAGCATACGGCCGCTCGGACGATAAAAGACTATCGCGGCCGATCCCAAAAGGCTAGACCGGGGTCTCCCACACTATGGGTCGCAGCCCATTGCTGGGTCGCGGGAGAATATTGAGTGGGTCCTACCTGTAGAACAACATACCACCTGACCGAGCTAACAGTTGACTGCGAAAATAGTAATAAAATACAGATTCTTCTAAGTGACAAAATCGACACTGAGACCGACTTCCAAATGCCCTCAATGAGTTCGGATGGCACGAAACGTCAGAAAGCTATGAGAAGGTATTACCTAGTATATCTGAAACCAGAATTCACTAGGAATGATGATACGATATAATTAAATAAATAAATTATTAAGCTATAAAAATCTTGTGTTATAAAATGTTATAAACAGTGTTCAAACTTAATCCTTTATTCATATTGGTAACAGTGTAATGTCCTAGAGATGGGTTTCGAGTTTTGGGAGTTTTTGCAGATGGGTCGTAGCCCAAATAACTTTGGGAATCACTGGGCTAGACTATAAATGTTATTAGAAGCCTGGATGCTTAGCATAATGTGCTAGTCTACCCTACCCGCTGTAACATACTGTTTTAACGACGGAAGGAATGAGTAGCCCGTACCAGAGTAAGATGTTGTACACTCTATCACCATGGTCTTGTTGGTAATGTCCTACGTATCTTATGCCCATCTGTTACGATCAGCTAGGCAGGGAAGAGGATGGTCTATTCTACACAAAGGACTTTTTTTAACGTAATGGAAATCCCCCCGGACACCCATCACTCTCGGGGGAGAGAAGCGGATTATGTCGGACTCGAACCGACTAAAATCTATACGATGACCTTCATGCCGCCCGACTAGTAGCGGCACTGGGTCGCGTTTGCATTCACCATCTCGCTCCGCGGCTACGGCCCGGTCCTCACCGGGCCTCCTCCCGCTCTGTAAGAGGAGTGACTCCGGCCAATAGAATCACCCCCATGCGTGCAAAGCTGTGTTGGCCAGAGGGAGTCCCCGACTCCCCCCGGGAGCCCCGCATTAGAAGTGCTTAAAAGGCGAAGGTATTCTACACAGAGGACCAGGAACAACACGGGAAAGCATCACGCAGTCGAATTGACCTCCTTATCCTTTTTCCAGTCTGTTAAAAGTATTTTCACAGGTATTTCACAAAAGCTAAACCAATAAAACTGACCTACCTGCGTCTATTGAAATCTGATACAGCAAAAGGTTCGAGTTACGTGTGTGGAAGTAATAGTTAATTGGATTTTGAACATCCAATTTTTGTAGAGGATTTTTCCGCTTCAATCAACATGGCATCAGCTTACTGTGTAATACACTTCGTTTTTTTTTACACAAAGTCATTTAGTCAGGTTTTCTGATAGTATTTTTATGGCTAATATTTTTTTTTATGATATTAGTAGGCAAAGTCACTACGCCTAGAGGTATTGAGGGTGGTAATGGTACTTTGCTAACCTAAGGACGGGATGTTCAAAGTAAGTTTACCGGATATCTTATCCTCCGAACCAGAACACGTCAACGGCAAGCACTGACGTCATGGCGACAGGAATAGGTAAGGTGATGGTACCAATCTCGGCGAGTCGCTGTAAAACTACCAACTAGATGTCACGGTGTTAGTGACTATAAGCCTACGCTCGTATTTAACGAGCTGCCTGGCAGGAAGGCAGATGTTTTGTTCTGCAAGGGAGCTTGGACCAACACGGGGAAGTAAATGTGCTGTTCACCTGGCGGTTTTTTGAACTTCACAAATTTTACAAAATTTATATACATAAAAATGAATCCTCATTTCGCGTCGTCATCGCACCAGACCTGAACGGATGAACCCATTTTGTAATTTTTTTTTTGTATTGATTATTGTCAGGAGAAGGTCCTTATGAAGGGTAAAAACGGGAAAACTGCAGGGAAAAAGGAAAAAAAAAACAATTTACTTTTTCCATACAAACTTCCAGTAGCTGGTAATGTCAAGCGATACGATGTTTGCCGTTTCGGCTAGTAAGTAATAAAAAACAAAGGAGTTAATAACGCGTTGTTAACCTGCTAGTGATGTGCTCTTTTGAAGAATGTATGCATTTGCTTTGCTACCAAACAGCTATTAGCGTTGAGTGTTGATTTACATTCTCCCGTGCCTCTAGATGTCATTACCTACTGTCGTTTTTCAGTTTAGATGGTAGGGTTTTTTTATGTAATTGGAAGGCAAATAAGCAGACGGATTTCCTGATGGTAAGAAATTCACGACGCCTAGAGACACCAAATGTGGTACGCCATTACCACCTTTCCAAAGGTGTTAACGGTGCGTTGCCAAACCGAGGCCGGGATGTTAGGCCTCGAGAGCAAGAGTAAGTTTAGCGGCTACCTTACTCTCCAAACCGGCACACGTCATGACGTTATGGCGGCAGCAATAGGTAAGGCGGTGGTACCAATCCGGGTGAGTCGCTGCAAAACTCTAGTCAGATGTCACGGTGTTATTGACATTGAGTCTATGCTTGCCTTTTACGAGCTGCCTAGCAGGAAGGCAGATGGTCTATTCTGCAAACACGGGGAAAACGGGTAGCCGGTGAAGTTTCTAATGTAAAAGTTTTAACAGCCAAATTGTAACAATAAGTACCTGATTGGTTAAAATCCCATAATTTTGCGTAAATTTTCCTGCAACAGCTCTTCAACTCCAACTCTTCTGACAGCAGTAGTGGAATTCAGCAATCTAAAGTAGAGTTTTTCACACATTGATATATGGGGTCATCACATACCTACGCTAGATATCATATCGTGTAGTATGTAATTGATCCTTACTAACAAAACAGGAATCTAAAAATGAAAGTATCTCGAAAAGTCAAAGAAAGAGAAAAGTTAAGTCTAAAATGATATATAGTAACCAAAACGTATTTCTGAAGCCATGTTAAAATCTCCCCTAAAGTAATGAAATGGAAAATTCAAATCCTCTCTCAGTACTTTACGCAGTTTAGACTTTCATTTACTATTGTTTTTGTTAAGGAACGTTATGACCGCTAGCTTTTGGAACATTGTAATTAAGTATTGCTGAATTCATTTCACTATTGTTCGCAGACTTTCGGGTAGAGTTCCGCAAAGACTGAAAAAAGGGAGCAGGATAGTTAATGAAGTTGCTTACATAAGAGGCTGTAACATAGCTTCAATTGGCAATGCAGCATTAATATAGATGATACGTAGTAACTGCTTAACACTAGGGATTTGTTTACTTGGTTTCCCTCGTATTGTATATTTAGAAAACTAATTTCTTCTTTCATTTTAAAATCAAGCATTTTAACTTTGCTTCATGATGTTAGTCAAAAATCGAACCCGAACCCTCTTCATGAGCATGCCTGGCCATGTACGTTACCCCTTAAATATATCGATATCGATCAATACATCTAAGAGAAATAACATAAAACTTTATTTCCTCTTTAGATTTCATCAGGAGTATTGGTTTGGAATGCAGCAAGAGCGCAGTCTGATAACGATTTGCAGAGTTTTATTACGATTGACTGCGCCCGATACCATCACCCCTGCACGCCCTATCCAATTACTTACGGAGTGGGAAAGTTATCTAAATTCTATCTAAAGAAGTCAAACCCTAGTAATGATACAATCTTATGTGATGTTTTGATGAATCTGTTGTTCCCAAATCGATGAACAATGTTATCTAAGCTTAATGGGGTGGGTGGAGTTGAAGGACAAAACATGATCAAATTTTAACAATATCACCTCTGTGGTATAGCGGTTCAGTTGTTGGACTTGACTGCATGAGGTCCCGGGTTGGGCAACAAAAAGAAAATTGGGTTTTTCCAATTTCATAATTAAAAAAATGTTGCTCGGGATTGGATATGTGCTCAGTTGGCGATAGGCTTGCCACCTGCTATCACTATGTGGAACTTAGTGTCTTCGGCTTTTCGTGGGTGCCCTGGATGAGCCTCTGCCAACGTCTTCGGGGATATGAGAGTGAAGATACTTTTTTTTAATTTTAACAACTTTAATAAAATTAATATAGGATCCTTTTTCTACGTAAGGTTAATAGTGCGCAAGCAGACGGCTCTCCTGATGAAATTGACTGTCTTCCTTGAAAACTTTGACACCTTAGTCAGCTGCTTAAGGATAGCGTCCATATTTTACGGAGCGGAGCGTATCGAGTCTGGGCCCATCACATTGCAAAGTAACCCTCAAGCGAGCCGGGATGCATTGCATAGGCGGATTTTTGTTACTCAGTACCAAAGAGTAGAGTAAAATAGAAGAATGGCAACGACGTTAAAATTGTCAAGAATGGAGAGTGGTGCATCTTTTAGTTGTTGTAAAAAACATTAGCGTTCAAATGTCAGTAGCCCACTATTAACAATATTGTTTTTACTCTTCTCTTTGGTAACTGTAAGTGGCAACGGGACAGCGCGCGGTGTGCTGCGCAAAAATCTGCCGCGATGCAGGCCAGTATAATGTGCGTTTCTTCATACAAAATATGTAAAAGCGATGCTCCCCGATACGGCCCGTCAAATTGTGCGCTATCCATTAGACGAGAAGTTTTCTAATTTCTTGTAAGCCTATAATTTTTTGTGATAAATTTCACGTTCATAGGTCAATTATTTTTTTAAATTTAATGAGTGAGTGAGTATGTTCTCGCTTTTATGTATCTGGAAAAATGTAGTAAACGGATTATTACAAGAAGCTTTTTAAAATTACAATGGTTACGTACAAGAGCTTGTCTTTTCCAAGAATCTGAACCCCTACACAAAGGAGATGCTATCTCTCGGTTATGAGAGCTATTCTTCTAAGTCAATTGTTCTGAAATTGATAAACACGATAACAATTCATGCTTTGGTATCTGTCAATTTCATCCCCCAAGCAATAGACATGGAATATCGAAACTATTATTATCTGTCCCAGTAATATCTATTGCATAATATTCAATGTTCTAAGACAGCTTACATATTACTTATGTGTATAAGCTATGACAACAACACGCGATAATTAAATCTTCAGGGAGAAATTACATTTCTGAATACAAATACTAGTTGTATCCCATAAGATCTTGTTGAGATATACGATTTAAGGAACTTATGTTCTTGTCCCAGTAATAAATGATCCACCTGCCAATAAAGCCAAAATTCACGCAAACAAAAACAGGGGATAAAACTTTGAACTTTTATGCAAAATTTTATCCCCTGTTTACCCCTTGAAGTGTTGAAATTGCATGTTTTGAAATAATGCCTTCATCAAACTAATGAATTGCATTACATGCAACTGTTTAAGAATTTTAGTCCACTAGTTCGAGTTGTATGTTAATGGATCACTCAGCTAGTCACAATTCAAGCTCAATAAATCATTAACTTAATTTCACTTTTTGTATGAAGAACATATTTTTACGCTAGCAAACAAACACGGGTTTCTTGAGGGTAAGAAATATACTACGCTTATCGACACTAACCGTATTATTAATAAACACAGAGTGAAGTATTCTAAAGTTCAACCTGGTAGGCTTTATTACAATTTGATACACTTAACTATAATATCAACTTAATTTTACACCCACGTTAATCCATGTTTGTTAATAATTAATACGACGGTATATACGTCAATAGACAGTTGATAACCCTATCCAGAAATCTTAAGCCTCTTGTGATAGCCTAACAGCTATTACAACTTTAAACCAGAATACGATACTTGAAATTATGATGACAAAGAAAAACAGGCAAGTGCTTAAAAAGTGTGCAGTCTCACTAATGAAACCATTTGTTGAATTTTTAACATGAGGTAGCAGCAGTATGAAGTCGCAAAACTTCACTACGACAAATCTACTATTACAGACTTTTTAAATAAACCTTGTACTCGTATTTTTCCATAATACACAAAATTATAACAGTATTATGAAAATGTCCAATAATTATTTAAAAATATGTATTCAATGGAATCTTGCACTAATGTCGACGCTGAATGGTATACATTTTACAATTATTGTTACCATTTTAACATATTCAATTGTTTCAGGTAAAAAAAGAATATTCCATGGTGCTTTTTACCAAACACAATGCAAAAGATGTGTCATACATCAGGAATTAGGTATGTAATTTAGGGCCACCTGCATGTTTTCGGGTTAAATATTTATCTTTGAGTTAGCTTCTAAATAGAGTCAAATAAATTTGAATTTGATTATTAAACTCCTGATTAAATTTAACAAAATAACGTGCAAACCGCCCCTAGTATACAAAATTTTGCAATGATTGAAATGCAACCGCTTGTTATTTTAATACAATCTTTGACCGCCTCGTTGGTCGAGAGACTAGCGTACACGCCTCCACCTCCAACTCCGAGAGCTTTGATTCGAGGCTCGCCTTCAATTCCCAACGGGGGCAGGCATTTGTGTGATGAACATTGAGATGTCTGCATTTGCGGGTCTAGGTGTTTTTAAATTTATTCTGTTATCTTTGTTTTAAGTATTTCTATGTATTAGAATCGATAACTAACGCCCATGTTACAATCATATGATTTACTTACTTTCGGGTTAGATTCAATTTGCGTAACTTGTCCAGGGATATTTATTCGTTATTTAGTTTCTACTTCTACTTTATACTTCTTATCGTCGGTGCTTGGTGGAATTCCATTCTTGATACAATATATTTAAAAACACTTGTACTTTCCACAATATATTTTATTATTTTTTATTTTTATGGTTTAGCCAACCGGTTTCGCTATACAAGCATCATCAGGGCTATATAACAACGTTATATATTATATATGTTATACGTTATATGTTACATCAGGGTTATATATGATAACAATAAAATATATTGTGGAAAGTACAAGTGTTTTTAAATAAATTATATTCGTTATTTATTCTGACCGGTGTCCTTAGATCCTTCACGCTGTTCTTAATTACTTGTAATATAAATATAGCATCGATATATCAAGACACATAAATAGCAACACTTCAAGAGCTAAAAGAAAAACTAATTTTATAATTAGGTTCTTCACTTAGCATACTAAATAGCAATGCAATGCTTAAAATAATGTAGCGGTTCAAAATCGTGACAAGTGACATTCGTACGCGCATACGCGATTTGTATATTCAAACACGAAGTTCATAAGTATGGAGTACGGTTCAATTAGCGGAACCACGACCGTCACAACAAACACTTAAAAAGATAAAAATAGACACGTCATGACATATACTTAAACTGTGATTACGTGGTTTATTTAGATCGACGAAAAGAACGAAAAAATAAATACCATGTTAATGATACCAATAACGGCATTATGGGTATCACCAACATGATATTTTTTATTTATGGTATTGGATACTAAACAAGCCCATCGTAAGCTACTAAGCTACTATCGGTCTTTGTTAAGGAATTTGTGTGATGAAAATCATATGAATTCTGGGTCTGACTGCTTACGAAACCAAGGGAGGTTCCCCTCCCTCTATGTCTATACCGACATAGAGGGAGGATTGTATAAACAAGAAAAGTGAATTTGCGTACAAAACATTGATTATGTATATATAATTTTAATAATTTGTCATATGTTAATATTCTTAAAAAACATTTATTAAAATTTCCTTCAAAAATATACAATTAAAATTTTAATTTCTATTTCTTTCTAACAAAAGAAATTTCGGTGTACATGCTATGTTTTAGAGATACATACATAAATATATATTTGAACTGAAATTGCTTTCTCTACGGGCGCATCCTACGTCTACGTTAGGATGTTTGAAAGTGCACAGTACTAATCGCAAATGCAATTTCATCGTATGACATGTCTTCATTCATTTAAATGAAAGTTTTTGACGCAAAGTTCGTACATAAATCTCGCAGTCGTTAACGCTTCCAGACACGAGGAATTTAATGTCAAATTGTAAAGTTGTATAATTTGTTAAAGTCTAACTTTTAATACAATTTAAATTGAAGTAAAGCAAGGTGGAAGTAATATTAGTCAAGCGCTGGCAATTTTAACTTGATGTAAATTTTATTAGTCCGTGTGTCCGTCTCTTAAATTTGAGATAAATTAGTAGGTTTATATCTGAAAATAAGGTGAACAATAAAATGAATTACGTGACGGTGAGAAAAAACCTATAGGCACCGAAGATATTAATGGAACCTTCTCTTCTGTAATTAAGTTTAGTGGTTTCCCTTCCCTCCAGAATGGAACGCGATAGTAGCGAGCATTGACATTATGTGGATAGGAATAGGATTTAGGAATCTAATTGTAATAGTAGAGAAATAGTAAAGAGTACACCAGAACTATGTACATTATTATAGATGATTTTATTCCAGTAGATAATTTGTAAGTTTTTTTATTAACTTAGTTTGACCCATGTTTCTAATTTTTCAATTTTAAAATTTACTACTGAATCGGAACGCGTCCAAAAGACTTGACGGGAAAAACTCAGTAGACGTGTCTGTTTTCTCATTTTTCTTAATGTAAAGTATAATAAAGTTAAAGTTATACATTACATTTGTCGAATTTTCAGTAGAAATAGCAAGTTTGTTAGAAAGCTATTTTGAAATCTTACGTTAACCATTGCTACATAATTTATATTTTAAAATTTTAAATGTCATTACGCCCGAATCCTCAAGGTAGGCAGAGGAAGTACACCGAGGCATCGACGACTAGCAGAAGTCCTACAATGGGATACGTAGCAAGCCTGTCGCCGTCCGGGCACATGTTTAATAACGGGCAACGTTATTTTTTATAAGAGATTTTTTTTCATCAGAGAGATCGAACACCCAAAGAAGTCAAGTCCGACGCTGGATCGCTAGACCACAGAGGCGATATTTTTGAATTAAGTTAATGGTGAATATTTAATATCTCTCGGAACGTTAAGATATATGTTTCGAAAACGTGTGCTTTGGACCCTATAACAGGGCTAGATAGAATATACATTTCAAGTATATTTTTGTTACAAAAACTTCACAAAATCTCTTGAGTAAAAACGAAACTAATGACGTGTATAAAATATTCACAAAAGGTTTGGGTTAACTTTGTCTTCAGTAATCTTCAAGCTTTTGCTCAGAAAGCCCTCTGTATTTACGCTATTTTTGGAATATGTAGCTTTCTACTTGATTCCAATCGTATTAACTGTTTTATTATATGTATACTCGTATGTTAAACTATTAACCGCTAGTCACATTCATGGAAGATTAAAGGCTACTTATTTAGGTGGCGCGTGTTCACTCTTTTCTAGAAGTCTTTTTTCTTTTGTTTCCCGACTCGGAAATCGAACCCGGGACCTCATGCAGTCAAGTCCGACAACTAAACCGCTAGACCACAGTGGCAATACGTACTGATTAAAAATTATAATAATGTTAAAATTTTTCAATCTTTTACATAATTACATTAAGTTATACCTAAAAGTTGTAATCATCTAACTTCAAAGTAATGAATTGCTGCCTTATTAATAAACCAAAGCAGAGTATAGTTAGGTTGTTATCATAGTCTGTATCACAGTGTAACAAAGACTATAATATTAGGTCATATAATACTATAATTATAGAATAATCTCACTCTATATTATATGTAATATAATATAGAGTGGGATTGAAAGAAAGTGTTGGTGTTAAAATGCGAAAGGGCATGCTCCGTTGGTTCGATCATGTGGAAAGAATGACTGATGATATATTGACAGATATACAATGCGAATGTGGATGGATGTAAGTACCCGGGGAGACCAAGGCCGACATTCTACGATCAGATCAACCGGATATTGTCCGAGGGTGGTGTCAAGAGTCTCCGAAACCGGCGTGTTTGTATGGAAATGGTAATAAATGTAAAGGAAGCTAGACAGGTTTGTCAGGATAGTGAGGTCTGGCACTCGATATTCTAAGTAAAAAAGTAAGGGACTTGGTGTGAAGATATGTATGTATAATATTAGGTGAAACATTAAAGTACTTAAGTCTATGTTTATCATAAGACGGTTATTGCTTATTATTAAGTGTTGTAAGTTTAAAGTGTGCACGAAAAGGTTACTTATACTTCAAGTTGAAATTTTAATAATGACAAAAAGTCAAAGAATGTTCCTTAGCTCGAAATGCTATATCACTGTCAAAACGCTTTGTTTTGAATAATGTCATAATAAACATTTCGTCGCAACTACTTAACTCGTGGCGTACCAGGAAATAGATGACTTTCTTAATTATTAACCCTTTCTCAGAACACATGGAACTGTTGGGACAGGCTGGGTTTGTTCAGGAAATGTTTAATTTTGTTTTTTCCCCGTGTTGGTCCACATAACATAACATTTGGTTGATAACATTTGGTTGGTAAATGTTATCTTGAACCTCTTTAAGAAAAGAGTGAATAAGCACTCTCTAACTAGGCAGTCTTTCATCTTCCATCAATGTGACTATCGGTTAATAGTATAACATATTATATCTACATAGTATAAAACAGTTTCCCCGTGTTGGTCCGAGTCCTTTTGCAAAATAAACCATCTACTTTCTTGCCAGGCAGCTTGTAAAAGGCAATCATAGGCTCACCGTCACTAACACCGTGACATCTGACTAGGTGGTAGGGTTTCGCAGCGACTCGCCCGGATTGGTACCACCGCCTTATCTATTCCTGCCGCTATAACGTCATGACGTGTTCCGGTTTGGAGGTTAAAGTCGCCGGTAACTTTTGCTCAAGGCCTAACATCCTGGCCTCAGATTGGTAACGCACCAATACCACCTTCGGTGTCTCTTGGCGGCGTGAATTTCTTATTATCAGTTGTCTGCTTGTTTGCCTTCCAATATCATAAAAAAATATACATATATAAACCTAAACCCAACTAAACCCTTTTTCAGAACACATGGAACTGTAACTATTGTGTCAGGCTGGGTTTGTTCAGGAAATGTTTAATTTTGTCTTTACTGCAAGAGAAAAGTATTTAATGACTACAAAAACGAATTAAACTTCAAATATCGACTTCGATTTCCCTTGCATTCAAAATTTGAAGTCATGGATGTAGTCGAACCCATTTAAATATATGTAAAAATTGTTTAGTATAATTCAAAAACTACTTATCTAATATTAAATCTTAATATTGATTGATTTTTTTTATTAAAAAATTAATTCATCCTTCAAGAAATTTGAAGATTTTGTAATATGTGTAATGTTACAAAAAAAGCTAAATTATAAGTTTTCTTCTTTTTAAAATACATTAGAAGAGAAGTGTGTTTTAGCGCTTTTTAAGAAAATCAACGAATATAAAATTTAAAATAGTATTTTTACGCATATATCTCAGAAGAGGTAGACACAGGCACAACCTGGTCACCCATGACTAGCTGAAGACACTAAGTTCCACAGTGTGATAGGTGGCAAGCCTATCGCCAACTGGGGACATATCCAATCCCAAACAACATTTTTTATTAGAAAATTGGAAAAACCAAATGTCCTTTTTGTAGCACGACCCGGGAATCGAGCCCGGGACCACTTGCAGTCAAGTCCAACACCTGGACCGCTAGACCACAGAGGCGACCATGCCATAAAAATATAAAATCAATGCATGAAATCAATATGCATAAAGTATTTTACTGAAGATATGAAAAAAACCATCACGGTTTACTTATAAACACAAAAACACTAAATTGTAGTCACACGTAATAATAATTCAAACACAAATAAATTAAAATCGAACTGAAAGCTTCCCGTCTAAAGTAGGTTGAAAACTAACAATAAAAAGTTAAGAATGTCAATGGCTTTTGTTTGAAGTAGTCAAAGAGCCGTTATTAATTTTTCGGTTGAACAAAGAAGTTCTATTTTTAATGTGCGAGCTCCTTAATTGCGTCATTGTTACACAGAGCGTTGTTGATGCTAACCGCGTAAAATTTTAGTTAGTTACGCACATGTAACTACGTCAAATTGAGTTACCAATGAGAATTATGTGGTTAAATCTCCTCTTGCCTCTAATGGTCTGGTGTTGGCGTTGACCACATGAGGTCCCGGGTTCAATTAC
>NJDC01003782.1:19772-33291 GCA_002245475.1 Calephelis virginiensis
GTGTGTGTGTGTGTTTGTGTGTGTGTGTGTGTGTGTGTGTGTGTGTGTGTGTGTGTGAGGTGATCATATATTAAAAAAAATATGTTATTACCTTCGAAAGCACTGTTGAAAAGGGGTTGTGGAGCAACTTGCCTGGTAGGGTTTCGTCATCTTATCTATGTCTAATACCATCGTGACTATCATATACCGGTCCGGAGTTGATGGTAGGATAGCACAAATCTAACATTCCAGCTACAGGACAGCAACGCACCTGTAAAACCAATAGCGTTTATAGGCGTCGGTTGTCTCTTACCATCAGGTTAGCGTGTGCTTGTGGGAAACATCTTGTCCATGCAGTTGACCTCTCACATTCCAACCTTGATGAGGTCGTCAAAATAAATTAAAAATGTATGCAATATTAAGTATAACTGAAAAACCGCCGCCAAAGCAACAATTACTAAGATTAATTGATATAGGAAGGATTTGCGGAAATCCGTACTTAAATCCAAATAAAATTATTCAATTTGCAATTTTCCGCCAAAAAATTCCTTATTATGGCGTGACAAAACAGGAAAAATAGTGCACTATGAATGAATTGGACTTATCGGAAGCCAAAAACCCTCAAATATATCCAGCTCCACACAACACACACTATTAAACTGTTTTATTAGCACCAAGAATACACACACTCCTAAAAACTCAACGTACGTTTCGCTTCTTAACCGAAGCATCATCAGGAGAGTTCAACTGCACCTCACGAAAGTCAAGCAGATGTATCAGGTGTATCTCTATGTATCTGTCACGCCATAATACGAACACATTTTTTTTACAAATTGCAAATTAAATTATTTTAATTTTTAAAATAACCAGGATTTTTTTTTCAGTCTCCAATCACTTGTAAAATATTGATGTGTAAATTGTGCTTCTTACCAGGAAGTAATACTAAATAGTATGGAAATAATACCAATAGGAATTGGTTTCGCTAAAAATATCATGGAAGCATTTTAAATTGCCCATCGATTTTTGTATTTTTTTTTTGTTGTATTTATTTTATTATTAAATTACTTCACTCTTAATTGTACAGAACTGATATTACAAAATATAATTTAAATGTAAAAAAAACAAAGTAACAAAAGTAAAGTAAACTTTTCTTTTAAAAACAAAGTACAAAGTACAAAAGGCGAGCTTATCTCTAATAAAAGAAATTTCTTCCAGCCAACCCATAAAAGGAAATATTATAAGTAGACAACGTTGAGGTCTTTAAGATAAGTAAAGAAATTATAAACTAAGTAAAACTGACAAACCACTAGTCAGATCTTGATAAAACTGATTTGAAACCATCTCGGAATCATGACTATCTTTATACAAAAGAACCATCAAATTCGGTTAACTCTTAAATGAATAAAGGATAAAGGTGGTAGTACAATTTCTGAAACATTACCAGACTCCTCCACATAGTCTGACTGACTGTAATAATATAATTCATGTAAATGCTAGATAATTTCTCTGATCCCGATAATAAGATGACCACATCACTTACCTGGCTATCTTATGCTACCATTTCCCATATTTTTAGATTCTACTAAAAATACAAAAATAGGCTTACCGGCACTAGCATCGTGACATCTGCCTGGGTGGTAGAGTTTCGCAACGGCTCGTCTGAATTAGTACCACTGCCTTACCTATTCCTGCTGCTATAACGTAATGAAGTGTACGGTTCGGAGGGTAAGGTAGCCGGTAAACTTACATTTGCTTGATGCTTAACATCCCGGCCTCAGATTGGCAGCGCATCATTACCACCTATGGTGACTCTAGGCGGTGTGAATTTCTTACCACATGTAAATTTGTCTGCTTGTTTGTCTTCCACTATTAAAAAAATAGCTTTTAGACCTCAATAATCACTGTCAAAACATGTTCGAACCCTTCGAAAGCCTTCGAAAGTAGTTATTTAGTGATAAACAGCACGATTTTCAGATTTTTCACAAGCCGCAAACTTTTCTTATTAAAAAAAGTATAATTTCTACTGTAGGATTAAACTGACACAAGTAGTCAACTGTTGGTTTCTATATTTTGCCGTTCACTACCAGGTACAACCGTTTTACCATGATTAACCGATTTTTAATACGCAAATTTTTACTTAATCCGACAATGTGATAGGTGGCTAACCTGCTGCCAAGCTGGCAAGTAATCAATCCCGACCAACGTTGTCTTTATTACATACTTCTGAGTTCCCAACTCAGAAATCAAACTCGAAATCTCATGTCGTCAACGCCAACACCCGACTACTAGACTACAAAGGCGATCATCACGTTTTTGTATTAAATAAGCTTATACAAAATTTTGAATTTTGTTTTAATATCAAGAAAATGTATTTGTAATCATTATCTACTTTAAATTACATGACAATATCATAATAATATATTTGATTAATTATTATTGAATTCATTGAACTAAAAATATAAATTACACATACATTTAATATTCCTAAAAAAGTATCTTCACGCCCATATCCCCGAAGGGCTAGGCACAGGCACAATCAGGGCACCCACGACTAGCCGAAGACACTAGATCCCACAATGTGATAGGTGGCAAGCCTATCGCCAACTGGGCACATATACAATCCCGAGCAACATTTTTTTTTATTAGAAAATTGGAAAAACCCAATTTTTTTTGTTGCCCGACCCCGGATTCGAGCCCGGGACCTCAGGCAGTCAAATCCAACAACTGAACCGCTAGACCACAGAGGCGATTTTCCTACATTCTATTTTATAGTAAGAACTGACCAGATCCAATTAGTAAATTAATACAGAACTAGCTGCAAACTAAGCTATGAGTATTTGAATCATCGCCATCGCTAACAACATCTTTAAGCACAGTTTAAAGTTCAGTTTGATCGTATAAGCGTTAGTCTGTGAATTGCAGGTTTGTACCTAGATGCTTCTTTGTATTTAAAATTCAAAACTTCCTAACTAGCTGCCAGTTCCACTTTAAATCAGATTCTCGCGCGCGACCTAATTAGTTTCCAAAACAAATATTGCGTTGTGATGCCAAATATTTTTATTTATTTGAAAACTCAATAAAACATTTTTTTCAGATTGCAAACACTTGCACGTCACAGATGAAAAATTTTTAAAGATGGTAGTCCAAAGACTATTTTGGGGCCAAAAAGTCGATGTGCCAGCACCGTGCGAGTAGAGATCAAAGGCCAGGATGTATGTATATCTAATTGTTGCATGGGTTCATTCGTATTGTCAGTTTGAGATTCTGCTTGCTTCAAAGTCGAAATGTATGGATAAGCATTTGCTCCTACTGGCTCTGTTTTCATAGCACGCATATTTTGTTGCAAAGGATTTTCTTGCACTTTTTGCTTACGTTTAATTTCTTCTATATCTTGCTTTATTGTCTTAAGATTTTCACGAATCATTATATCTTCCTCATCAAGGTTTTCTTTTTGCAACAGTTTGTGGTTTATTTGTGTTGGTTTCTTTTTACTATCACGAGCGTTCTCATTATCATTATGCATTTTATATCCACCCGATGCAAATCGTCTTGTTTTATTCTCAAGTAAATTTTCATCCCTCTCAGAATGTCTCTCAGATTGAAGGGAATTATTTGAGGGATTAGCATGTTCATCTTCTGCTTCACTTTTATTTTTCAAAACGTTAACGCTATTAGTTGCTAATTCAGTACCCTCGGTTTCGTTATCTTGTACAGTTTCTGATTCCATAACAGGTTTGTCTGAAATATCATCATTTACATAGTCTTCCTTTTCATTCCCTAGTTCACCATCAGCAAGCATGTCATTTTTATTTGAACTTGAATTTGAGTCTTGTTTAGAATGCTTTTCAATGGATTTGACAAGTTCGTCTGAAGACGTTGTCGCCTTAAAATAAAAAATACTGGATTCATTTTTGGCATCTGAATTCTTCTCGATATCTTTGGGTGTATTGGTATTTTGGCAAATTACATTCGTACAAAACCAGAGTGTCAAAAGGTCTAAAACAAAAAAAATACTTTTAAAGAAACATTAATCACAAAATAATAAAACAAGAAGATGATTTCTTACAAAAAACAAGTGCGCACTGCATCTCTCTTTCGAAATGAATGTTCAGCATAATGATTTAACAAATTAAATCGAATGGTAGCTACATAGTGATTGTAGTCACTTAATTAAAAACCTTTAAAAGCCGTTACGGCTACGTCTTTATTGAGTTCAATCTATGCAATTTTATTACGCTTCTGTAATTGCAATCTGCAACAGTGGTGAGTCGACCAAATTGTATATAGCATAACATATAAAATAAAAACCAAACATAAAACATAAATCTAATTCAGATTATGTAAAATTACTGGTTTTGGAAAATACATTTTTAACATTTTTTTATTTGATTGCCTCGTTAGCCGAGGTATTGATGTACGTATATTAAACTCCATCGACCAACCGTGAGACACGGGTTTGATTCCCGGTAAGGGCAGGCATACGTGTGATGAACGTATAAATTGCATTCAGGGTCTAGGTATGTGTATTAAATTTATTCTGATATCTATTTATTTAAGTATTTCCATGTATCAGTACCGTTGATTAGCATCCTTGTACACAGTAGTAAAATATATTTTGCTGCTTCCTTTGGGGTTAGTTTCCATTTGTGGACTAGATTTGTCTAACTATCATTTATTCATTATGGTATGCATTCAGTATTGTAAGTTTATCAAGTATTAAATTTACCAGTTATTAAATATGTAACTGCTTTAAAGCTAATATTAGGCTGAAATCTTAAGCATATACATACCGTATATGTAATATATAAATTAAAATAATTAGTATAAATGCATCTTCATGCCCATATCCCCGTAGATATAGGCAGAGGAACAAACCAGGACACCCACGACTAGCCAAAGACACTAAGTCCATAATGTGATAGGTGGCAAGTCTATCGCCAATCGGGCACATATCCAATCCCGGACAACGATATTTTTACTAGAAAATCGAAAATATACATTTTCTAATTTTTCGACCCGGGGATCGAGCCCGGGACCTCAAGATGTCAAGTCCGCACCGCTAGACCACAAGGACGATATATACTATACATTTAGCATTAGAAAATTACATTTTCAGAAATTAGTTGGAACGAATAGAAATTCGTTCCAACTAATTTCTGAAAAAGATGGACAGAGTCTAGCTACTTTCAACGGATAGATATTGGTTAATATTATAATAATCTAGATAATTTTCTTAGATTGAACTGGCTGTTCTCCCGCTTCCTTTTTTATGTTGAATAAAAAAATATTTTTTTTTTACTAGGTCATAGTTTTAAGACATTCCATTGCTAGTAATATACTTGAGCAAGATTCTTAACATTCTATTCGAAATTTGGAAGCGCATTTTACCATTAAACGAGTGCATTGGCCAATTTCAATAGCATATCTGAAATCAGAGGTAACTTTGAATTGATTATTAGTTTTGACATTTTAAAAATTTGTAGAACATACATTTTTCTTCACAACAAAAAACCTTGTAAAGGTTGACTCGGGTTCAATCCTGTAAAATTAGTAACCAGGTAACGTAGCTGTTATTTTTAAATAAAAAAAAAAAAACATATCAACTAAACTAACAAGGTGGTAGAGTTTCACCCGGATTGGTACTACCACCTTACCTTTTTATACCGCTATAACGTCAGTGCTTGCCGTTAACGTATTCCGGTTTGAAAGATAAGGTAGCCGATAAACTTACTTTTGCTCGAGGCACAATATTCTGGTCTTAGATTGGCGATGCATTATTACCAGCTTTGGTGTCTCTAGGCAGCGTAAATTCCTTACCATCAGGAAATCCATCTGCTTGTTTGCCTTTCAATATCATAAAAAAAAGTAATAAACTCTAGTAGGCTTATCTCTATCCGAAGATACATTATTGAAATCATTTCTTAGCATTTGATGATCCATTTGCATCTGTGCCTTATTATAGTTATGCAAATTTTATAAAATTCGATGGACAATTTAAAATACTTCCATAATATTTTAAGCGGAAACCAATAGGAAAAAGTAAGAAGCGTAACTTACGCATCAACATTTTACAAGTGATTGGAGACTGAAAAAAGCAATCTTGGTTATCGTTGCCTTTTTCAATAATGAAAAAAAATATATCTTTACTGAACTCTAATAGGCCTATTTCTATCTGTAGATAGATTATATAAATCGGCCACAAATACGACATTTCATGGCACTTGATTATTCAAATTTATAAAATTCGATGGACATTTTAAATCGCTTCCAGGATATTTTAAGCGGAAATCAATAGGAAAAAGTAAGAAGCATAATTTACGCATCAACATTTTACAATTGATTGGAGACTGAAAAAAGCAATCTTGGTTATCGTTGCTTGGCGGCAGCATCAAGTAAACAGCCGGCTTCGTCCTGCATTTCAATCGACTCTATTTGTATTTTATTGGAGACTCGAGAGGCCAAGAGCCACGACCCAAAGCTTTATGTTTTATTGACTTCTTTTTATGAGTCTTAGCGAATGATAGACTTGTATATTAACAGAGGACCTGTTTAATTGGTACCTGCTTTGGACATAATAAGAACGTACTGAATTAATACCTATTTAACATTTCTAATTTACCGCCTTATTTCTATTTTTTATGGTCCAGCATAATTCAGCATCTATTTATCCACAACTTCAACCGACTCCGAAAAGAAGGAAGCAATGTAATCGACTCCTTTATTTTTTATAATACTGGAAGGCAAATAAGCAGGCGGATTTCCTGAAGTTAAGAAATTCAAGGCGCCTAGAGACACCAAAGGTGGTAATGCTGCGTTGCTAATCAGATGTTGGGATGTTCACATCAAAAGTAAGTTTACCGGCTACCTTACCCTCCGAAGCTTCAAACCAGGAGAAGGAAAAATGATACTTTTTTCCGTTCGACTTCGAGAAAACTAGGATAAACAACATTTTAATTTTTACAATACAAACTGAACGGGTGAAACGAAGTTCGCCGGAACAGCTAGTTATTTATATTACAAATTTCCCCACAAGTCATTATTTAGGTAACAAATTACCCCACAAGTCATTATTAAGATATCAGATTTCCCCAATGTCATTATTTAGGTAACAGATCACCTTTCGTCGTAAAGGACGCTAGATGCTTTTAACTCGCTCTCCTGAATGGGCCGTTAGATTTCACACATCATTGAACTTGAGATCTAGATTTCATTCTAATATTTTTCATCAACATTTTTCATACCATTGAGCTTGATGAAACATTAACCTGGAAGGAGTTACATTGTTACATTTTCACTTAAAATGGTTTAATTCATTTTATTCAGCATATTCTATTTATTCACAATTTTAACTGACTCCGAAAAGAAAAAATATATGTGTTCGACTCCTATATTTTATTACTCCTTATACCTATATATAAGTATCTTCACATCTGAACCTCTAATAAAATTGGCAGAGGTGCAAACAGGTGAGTGCACTATTAACCAAAGACACTTAGCCTGATAATGCGACGTGTGATAAGTCGCAAACCAACCGGTCAACTGGGCTGTTATCCAATCTCTGGCAGCATCGTTTTTATTGTAAAACAGAAAAAAACACAGTTTGATTTGCCTAACGCGGAAATCGAACCCTTGATCTCATGTCATGAACGCTATCACCGAACCACTAGACGACCAACATAAAATATTAATATGAAACGTAATTCTAATATTTGTACTTAATGCGCGATCATAACAAATATTTTACCTCATAGTGTAATTTAGTGTTGAGCAATTATTTTATTATTAGGGACAAAACAAACATGATTCCATTGTTTGCTCTTTCTGTATAATATTTTGTTGATATAATTTGTATAACAAAATGTGTTTTAAATTGTCTAACCACAACTTTGGATTTGCTGTAAAAGCGGTTTATGCAGTTAAAATTGATACCTTTTCATTACACAACAAATGATTACAATGCTCAGATTGCTGCAAAAGTGACCTAATTTTGTTATTTATAGCGATGACGTTTCAACTTTTTTCAAATTAGTTTGTCCCTTTCTGTGACAACCTAAGACCTTCGATCTATGCTGCTATCGCTTAGGTATTTGTAAATTATTTATCTTGTTGTTTATTTTCAATTCTCTTTTTCAGTTTTTTATAAAATAGTCATAGATCGTCATAGAATGTCATCTGAGAGTCTTGAGTAAAATGGTGGCCTCCTTACTCAAACTAATTTAGTGAGATTTGGCGGCAACTAACAAGTACACGATACACTAATTTGACCGCCTCGTTGTTCGAGTGGCTAGCGTACACGCCTAACTACATCGACCAACCGCGAGGCTAGGGTACGATTCCTGACGAGTTTGTTTTGTTCAGATAAAGTGCGCAAATTTGTAACAATTTATAACGAAATTGGTGTATAATGTAAATCCTCGTTGCCGCTTGATGTCACAAATTGAGCTTGACTAAGGAGACCACCGCCTTACTCATGACCCTGACGTGACTTTTTGTAACGACTTATGACTATGTTAAAAAGAATCTATTAATTCTGAAGACATTGCAGCATGGCCTAAAGGTCTTAGCCAGTCTCTTAAGGGACGAATTAACTTTTAAAAAAAAGTTTAAAACCGACACCTGAAATTAATGTAAATGTGGACTTAGGTGATATTTTAGTACTGAATATTACGATCGTCAGTACTGACACGGCCATTTGTCCACACGCAACTGCTGGAATAATTGAGGTGTACATTTTCACTTTGTTCGTTTCCATTCGATTAAAACTGTTGTACCTCACTTATACACAACCTATTCGGGTTTTACTAAACGATTTGAACAGTTCGACGATTTATGCAAGCGAGCGCTTTTTTAGCGATTGCTTTGATTAAATTATTTTTTCTGAACATGACTATGTAGGTCGTGTTTCTGTTTTGAAATGTATATATTTTGCGGTTTTAACATTTAAAGGATTAATTACTTCCAATCTGAATAATAACTAATAATTCGAGTTTGCTTTTAAATAAAAAAATATTTAAATTAATTTGCAGTTTTAATACTTGTGTGCAAAAAGTATTCGATGTGTTAATAATTGTGTAGGTTGACGACTACTAAGTACTACTAATGTTTTCGATTCAATTCCAAACTTTCGAGTAGGTTCTGACGGTAAATTTGAAGCACTTAAAATCTTGCTTCATTTCTATCTAGAATAAAGGTTATGCAAAAGTGCCAACGATTTTATGTCAATTAGTTTTATATGTAATGTAAAAACAAATGCTAAATCTAACGTAACGGAACATTTTTGAAGTGAAAACTTCTTTAGCGGCGGTGCGCACTTTTTTGAAATGGGTACTTAAAAACTTCTTAACTCGCGTCCGGACACGTGACTTGAAATTTCGTAACATGAAAATTCTTAAGATGGCGCAGGGCGCTTGCGCGAATATTCGTGTTGTCATGTTTGTAAACGATAGCGCAATAAATGAATATTGTATTCTACCACATAAATTACAGTACTTTCATACTGATCATTAAAGCAATTCGTGCGATGCGTAAATAAAATTAATATTCACACACACAGAGCCAGAAAAAACAGACAATTCATCACACAAATACCTGCAACCGTAGGGATTCTGATCCTCGCAGTAAGTCGGTGGAGTTAGGCGTATACGCTAACCCCTCGACGAACGAAGTCAACTAAATAATATTTACTTGACGACATGCGATTTTATTTGCGACATTACTTTACTTTATTTTTGTCTTTGTGACAAAGTAAACGAAGATCGTGTATTACGGAGTCTTTGCCATTTTGTGAAGAAGCCCGGCGCCATTACGGGGCATAATATCAAAACGAAGGAAACAGCGTTGTTAAAATGCGTGGTTAACACATCATAGGGACGGTCCATTGACCACGCCATGTTCTTATAGTCTTTTTACCCCCCTATCCCCATTGGTGTTACATGTGAGGTTAGTAATAATTAACATACAAATTTTATATAGGTAGCCTGTCAGCTTTGACTTAACAAAAAACAACATAAAAAAATGTGATCATGAAAAAAATGTAATAATTTTACTAACAAAATAACAATTAACAGAGCTCCTGACAACACAAAACCAATGGAAATTTAAAGGTTAGAAATCGCGACCTTAAAATAAACACATGATGTCACCCCCCTCTCTTCCCCTTCGTGATTTTACCCTCTACCCCTTTGGATGACTCCTTACGGTGTTAGTTGCAAAGAGGAGCGTCGCCAGGTCATGGCTCAGAGGGGAGCAAGTTAATACGGAGATTGAGAAAAATATGAACGGTAGGTTATGCCAGGACCCTCATACCCTCGACTTTTTGACTTGCCTTTCATTTCTCGCTTAAATAGGAGTAAAAGTACAAGAATAATCTATCAAGCAACTCGAGTTAAGGACATAAGACTGTTTGTTTTATATCTTTCAATTTCTATTTTAGAATCTCTAGGGGAGGGCAGCTGCCCCTCTTGCTCCCCCCTTAGATTCGCCCTTGGTTGCAAAGCAACCAACGTTCGCACCTTACAAAAGCTGTTGCCCTATAAAGCACGCAAACACTTACATAAAACAAACACAGAAAAGTATTACACATAATACCTCTGTACTCAAGTAAAAAATATTCACTATAACTTTAACTTAGAATAGGGAAGAAATTTACTTCCCCAATCCTCAAAAGTCTGTTTGTCGAATTGTGTAAAGTATATTTGTTACTGTCAAGCAAGTCGTATATGTACATTTTATGAACATCTAATAAAATGTTTATCGTGTAACAGTAAAGAAGCAATCAGTCTGTTGGATATTGGCCTGCAGGGTCCGTAAACACGTATATTTATGTACGTTCGCGTTTTAACGTTTCATACAAACCGCCACTTTCTTGAGAATATGACATTATTGTATGTGATATATCGCCTCTGTGGTCTAGCGGTTCGAAGCGGTCCCGGATTCGAATCCCGGGTCGGACAGCAAAGAGAAAATTTAGTTTTTCCAATTTTCTAATAAAAAAAATGTTGCTCGTTTGGAAATGTGCCCGGTTGGCGATAGGCTTGCAACCTATCCCATTGTGGGACTTAATGTCTTCGGCTGGTCGTGGGTGCCCTGGTTGTGCCTCTGCCTACCTCTTCGGGGATATGGGCATGAAGATACTTTTTTTTGTAAGTGATAAGATAGCGAAACAAATACACGGCCCTCCTCATAGTAAAAAAACCGTGGCCTAGAGACCCTGCGCCGTTCGCGTTGTCCTGTTGCCGTTGTCCGTGACTCAGAGTACCATGTAGCTTTGTAGTATCTTATAATGGAAACAAAGTCTGGCGGCTGTGCTTCGCTCCGAATAATGACTCTGTCGTTATATGACAGGTATAAGTAAAAGGGTGACTCCCAATACAGACAAGTTGCAGCATTTTACTTAGTTGTGGGTATTAAAATGATTTCTAAGTTGTTAGGTTGTTTTTTGTACCATTTCATTTTATTAAAACTAAAACAGCAAGGCAGGAGATATCGTATTCATTTAAAGTAACAAGCGAAACAATAAAATTATTAAGTTAATGAAAAACCGGAATATACAATTTAATTCCACACATAAACCATTATTATTTATTATTGTTATCATTTATTTTACCTTATTTTCTATATTTATTTATTTAACACTTTATTGCACACAAAAACTTATAATTTATATATTTAACATAAAAAAACAATGTTAAAAATATAAACATAAAAAACATGTTACCAAAAACGATGGTCTTAAAACTAAACCGTCAGTGGTAAGGGCGACAGAGTGAGGAATCTCCGCACAATGCGTGCCGTCCCCAAAATAGCTGCTTTTTGAATTCGGCCCTTAACCCAGGGTTGCAATCTTTTAAGATCTTGGTCGAGACCCTTCGCTATTAGACCGTTTACTGATACGACTATCGGGACAATTAATGTTGAGTCAACATCCCACATGTCAGTAACCTCGTGACCTAAGTCTATGTATTTTGTCAAGTTTTCCTTTTCAGCTCTCACGAGGTTAATGTCACATGGAATAGTGATATCAACAAGAAAAACCCGGCACTCCAACCGATCTACCAGCACAATATCAGGTTTGCTGGCGACAATAGTCCTGTCTGTGATGATAGATCGGTCCCAGTAGATGGCTATTCTCAAGAACTGGCTCCGGTGTATACTTGTAATACGGCAATTCAAAACCTACAAGTCCATATCGAAGAGCTAGCTGTTGGGGGATAATCTTGGCTACTTGGTTATGTCTGTGCAAGGACTCGCCGTTGGCAAGGTGAGAACAACCGGACATATGTCTAATAGACTCACCAGGACGATGGCACGCTCGACATATGTCAACTGTGCCATCCCTCATGATGTATTTCCGATATTTATTCGTCTTGACAACCTCGTCTGCAATTGCACAAGCAAAACCTTCGGTTTCACCAAAAAGATCACCGAATCGTAACCAAGACACGGACGCTAGTGTATCGACTTCAGGACCATAAAGAACCTGATAAAATATACCATATAGTTCTTTGCTCTTCCATACGACCAAGCGATCCTGAGTGCTAAGTATCACCGGTTTATGCCAGTTCTGTTTACCTACGAAGAGCGGAATCAGTCCATTATCCACTGACACTACATCACGATGCATTTCACACTCAAAATGTGGGAAGTATTCTCAAGGTATCTAGCTCTGTTTAAGTCCATCTCAACATGCCAAAGGTGTATACTAAAACAGGCATCACCCAGCTGTTGAAAGCGCGCACTTTATTACCCCCTGACAAAAGGCTTTTCAACACTTTTGTCAAGCAACCAAAGAAACGTTCCATCACCAGCTGTTTAACGTCCCGATCTAGTATACCTAGACCCTCTGGCATACCAAGATATTTGTAAATTTCGGTTTCGAAAAGAGTTCTGAGAGATATTGTCTCTGAAAGTTGTAAATAGTCGCTATGTACAACCTTCTCCTTTTGCACATATACAACCGCACATTTATCTACGCCAAACTCCATCCTAATGTCTCTACTAAATGTATGTGTTACATCATGTATGTGACAACAAGTCTGGGTTATTTGATGCAATCAGCTTGAGATCATCCATGTACGAAAGATTACAAATAGCCTTACCCCCTCTACGCAACCGGTAACCTTGCTTTAAATCCCTTAGAAATGTACTCAAAGGATTTAAAGCTAGACAAAACCACAATGGGCTCAAGCTGTCACCCTGGAAAATGCGCCGCTCATTCCTTATGGGTTCGGAAGTGTAAAGACTCCTTCCACTTTCTGGAAGATAAAGAACCGTGGTCCACTGCCGCATACATGAAACCAGAAACGAGCTTAGAACTGTTTCAACTTTGTACAGTTCCAACACTCGTTGTAACCACGTATGCGTAACCCAACCCTACATCAATTTTGAGCAGGATCTAAAATATTTTTTGCGTAAAAGTGCTTATTTAATTTTGCCTATTATTATTATTTATATATTATTATTATTTCATTATTTATAATTAATTATTTATATTTATAATTAATATAATTAATAATTAATATTATTATTACATTATTATTAG
>NJDC01003782.1:33668-45280 GCA_002245475.1 Calephelis virginiensis
GTATAAGTTAGAATCTAGCTCAGAGTTCAATTTAACTTTGTCCCCTCTCTCACGGAAACCCCTATAGTCACCGGGATAAAAAGTAGCCTATAATCTTATTTGGAACATAAAGTACCAGCCTAATTTCTATATAATCGGTTCAGTAGATTAGGCGTGAATCGCAGACATGATACAGACGCCCGAAAATTCTAAAAAAGCATAAGATTTGTTCTAGAGCCCCTTTATAGTGGCCTGCATTTTTTTTAATATCTTAATGGACAGATTCACTCTTCTACAGTTTTATTATAAGTATAGTTTTAAATTAAAGTAATATTTATTTAGTATATTTATAACAAACTTCGTAATTTATTCTAAATAACTAAAAAAAACATTGATATTAATCCTGTCTACCATCTTTATTTAATACTTTTCTTAACTTAATCTTTATTTATTTAATACAGGTATACCTGGTGAACGTCGTATCGCTTGCCATTATTGTTTTTCCCACTTTCTCTGATCAATCATATTAGGTGAAAACCTAATAATGAAAATTAATAACTGTTGCGTAATATTTTATTTCTTAAAACTGAATCACTAAGTACTACAAAAACCATGAGATTACCAAGTGCATAGTTAATAGATATGTTGCTGTAAAACAGACCTTGAACTGACCCGCATAGTATCCATGTGATTTACACAAATTGCATAGAGAGGGCGACATCTCGGCCACGGCGCTATGATCGCACTCTGGGATTCGTTTGGTTTTATCTATCTAAACTAATAAAACATGTGTGTCTCATTCACATCTGTAACACAAAGTAGTGTAAAAGTAGTGTACACAGGGTATTATTTATCACTTGACACTTATTAACTCCTGAGGGAAAAGGAAGATTTTTATAAGCCTGACGTGTCTGTGTCTCTGTCTGTCTGTGGCATCATAACTTTTGAATGGGGGGACTGATTTTGATGCGGATTTTTGTTTCAATTCTGATGTGATCGCGATGATTCTTAACTAGATAACATATAAATTCCGCTCTTAAATTTATTAGCTGCCTGTTTTGGCTTCGCCCGGATGGATTTTTTTATCATAAATTGAGATATAAGGTATCCTATCTTTCAAGTTGAATCAAACTGCACATGGTGTTCAAATTTGATGGAAATTGGTTAATTAGTTTAGGAGTATATCGCGGACAAACAACGCGACACGTAATTTATATATATTAAGATGTGACCATCGAAATCCTTCCAATGCAATAGACATTTAAAAGGCTTCACCAATATAAAAGAAACAAAGCTGTAGCTGCGAACAACTGATATTAAAAAGAAATGTGGATATGTATTTTAATTTTAATTAATTATTTCTGAAACTTCAATTATTAGATTAGTCTTCGTCCCCATTTAACGTGAGTAAAAACGTGTTAGTTAAGGTACCTAATAAGTTACTTTTACCATTAAAATGTATTTATTGCTCTATAAACACATTGTAGGTATGATACTAAAATTGCTTAAAATTAAAAACAATCCTTGAGCTGGACCGCGTAGTAACCGAATAGAAATTATACAAACTGCGTACTGAGAGCGAGATCCCGGCAACTGCGCTATGATCACGCACGCTCCGGGATTCGTTTGGCGAGGGTTTACCGACCTATACTAATATGTTTATGCGTCTCATCCACATCTGTCAATAGAGGAATATATTCTGTGTATCAATTTATGATAAAGTAGCAATTGCTCGCTACTTTGCGAGTAACTTTAAATGAAGATAATATCTTAGTTCGAAATAACCAGTTTTACTATCCACACTAATATTATAAATGTAAACGTTTGTCGCTCTGTTACGCTTTACTAACTTTAAACTGCTAGATCGATTTTGATGAAATTTGAAAAAATAACTACATGTTCAATGAAATTCATGTTGAAGTTTACCAAAGACGACTTAGTTTTTCTATTCTGAGAAAGTCGCCTATAAACACTAATCGTGTTATTAATAAACTAGGAGTAAAGTACTCCAAGGTTCAACCTTGTATTATAGCCTTTATTTCAATGTGATAGAAACTATTATTATCAACGTAATTTTACTTTGGCGTTAATCCATATTCATTAATAAGACGGTAGCTGTTTTGTTAATAACCACGCAGTACAGTACTCCAAGATTCAACCTGGTAAAGACTATACTTTATTACAATGTTATACAGACTATAATACTCGCATTAACTTATTTACTACTGCTTTAGTCCAAGTTTATTAATAAGACAGTAGATACTTACTTAACTTAAATTAAGTGTAACTTATTACAATAAGAAACTTACTTATATAGGAAGTAGACATAAACAATTAATATTTTTGAATATTTAGAATTTAATTATACAACATTTATATTTTTACTGCGTTTTAAATACCAAGACAGAGGGTTTGGATTTTTCCAATTTTCTAATAAAAAATGTTGGTCGCGATTGGAAATGTGCCCGGTTGGCGATAGGCTTGCCACCTATCACATTGTGGGACTTAGTGTCTTCGGCTAGTCGTGGGTGCCTTGGTTGTACCTCTGCCTACCTCTTCGGGGATATGGGCGTGAAGATACTTAGACAGAGGGTTCAATCAAAATCACATAAGTAGGTACATATTGTAATTTACCTACAAAAGCAATAAGTCCACCACTTTAATTTTTTTTTTCAATATCGCCTTTGTGGTTTAGCGGTCCCGTATTGGAATAAGATTTTTTTTCAATTTCCTTCTGGAAAAAAAACATTGTCCAGAATTGAATTTGATACCCGGTTGGCGATAGACTTGCCATCAATTTCATTGTGGAACTTCCGGCTCGATTTTCCGGCTAGTCGTGATTTCCCAGGTTATACCTCTGCCCTACTCCTGATTGATATGGGCGTGTATATACGTTTTTAAATTAAAGCGAACAAGCGGACAGCTGCTTCCCTGATGCTAAGAGACAGCCGTTAGCTATAGAAACGTGTTAAAGTGCACTAGCTATTCTACTCTCTATTGTGGAACACGACAACTACGAGCACTGACTTTACGAAATCCGGAACAAATAAGTTTTGAAAGTTAACAAATGATACTAAATACTTACTTTAAGTCCTTAAGACGTCTTGGAAGCTAGTTTAACGATTTTTAACCTTTAGGGCCAGTTGCACGTTTCTGGGTTAAGTATTTAACATTGAGTTTGCGCCTATTAAGGTTAAATCACCTAATATTTAACAGTTTAACTTAATATTAAATGTAACTCGGGAATTTGCAAGTTAGTGTAGCTGATCGTGTTACTGTTAATATCTGAATATTTTAAATTTCTAATGCCCTAAGTAATATACGAACAGCCTAAAAACAAATACATCGTAATTAACGTGTACGAAAAACACACAAAACACCATATTAAATTCCAATACCCATATGGAGGAAATTTCCAAATAAAAAACAGAATCTAGCAAAGCGACGTGAAAGAAATTAGCTGCCAATAGCAACGAACATACTATTATAAGTTGGTCTATTGTTTTACCTACTGTTTTTAGAACTCGTATAAAGTTGGATTAGCTGTGACTAATACACTTTTCGCTTCGTTATACAAACCTATTGCAGAGTTTGATTGTTTTTTTGTACCTGTTGTTTCAGCGATTGTAATTTGTTTTTATTTCGGCTCTGTTGTTTACCTAGTCGTCTACGATTTGGAACGCCGTTTTAGTAAATCTCTATCTCTCTATTTTTCATTATTTTTGTCTCTTTTTCTTTTTGGAGAGATTACGTGAATCGATTTGAACGAAGGTGATGTGGATATAATCAACGATATACAGTAAAGCTAGCCCCTCGCAAATTAGCCTCTCCAGAGCAGCGACAATGCGGCCCGCTTACCTACATACAAATGTTATAAAAAAAAATCAACTTTTGTTTACTTTGACAGTCGCTGATCAAGGCTTAAGTGACCTCTTTAGTTTTCAGTGTAAAAAGGTTAGGTAAAATCTGAGAAAACTTAGATGTTGATGTAGTTATTTAAATTTTATCGACAACATTTTCAAATAAAAATTGTGTCTTCGTTTCGACACGATGTGCAACCCCAAATATACATAAAATATGTTAAGGAAAGGCATAGGCGTATATTGAAACCATTTTCATAACCCCTTGACCCCGACGGATACGAAAAAAATGGGGGGTTCTATGTGGTTTTATGTCTATAGAAAAAAATTAAAAAGAAAATACTTCGAGTTCGTGTGCGGAGTTGTATTCAAACAAAATAAATAGACAATGAATGTAGGCATATATTTACACCGTTTGCATAACCCCCTGACCCCACCGGATATGAAAAAAAAAAGGTGGCAATTCTGTGAGGTATCTATGTCTATAGAAAAAAAAATACTTGGAGCTCGTGTGCGAAGCTGTGATCTTATTAAATACATAGACAATGAATGTTGGTATATATTTACACCGTTTGCATAACCCCCTGACCCCGCCGGATATGAAAAAAAGGCGTCAATTCTGTGAGGTTTCTATGTCTATAGAAAAAAAAAAGTTCTTGGAGCTCGTGTGCGAAGTTGTGATCTTATTAAATACATAGACAATGAAAGCAGGCATATATTGATATAATTTGCATAACCCCCTGATCCCGCCAGATATGAAAAAAAGGCGTCAATTCTGTGAGGTATCTAAGTCTATAGCAAAAAATTTAAAAAAATACTTGGAGCTCGTGTGTGAAGTTTAAGAATAATAAAAACCGGATCCAATGGTATTTTTAAACCACACAGGAAACCATCGAAATACCCATATGAAATTTCAACACAGTCGGTTAGCCATGTAAAGCTTATATGAAATCGTTAAGTACGGAATGATAATGTTTACTACCCGTTGTCCTTTTACCTGTTGTCTTGTGGGAATAAAGCATTGTCCCGCGGTGAAAAGTAACATAATATGTTCATCAGACATTTAATGAATTACTTATAAAAAAGCAAAACAGATTAAATAATACTGTGTGAGTGTATTTTTACACGCTTTTTATTAGCTTCACCTGTATGTTTGTATGTTTGTTTGTATGTTTGTTTGTAACCGACTTCTTTGGGCGCGATTTTGACCCACTTTAAACGGCCAGATTTCGTTCAAACTTTGTAGATTTATTGAGGGCCGATGACAATACACTTATTTGATAAAATTATTCCATTTTTTAATTTGCAAAATATGATTTTTGTTAATTTATATAATTTCCATCTATAGTCGATAAGGTGAGAAACTTAATTTTAGTTTTTTACAATTTTTCTTACAGTCGATAAGACAGGACTTGATGTTTATTTAAATTTCCAATAATCTTTAGCCGTTTTCTCTAATATTGACAAATTTTTGTATACTAAAGAGAATTTCAATTCTACAATACAAATAATAGTTTAAAAAAAAACACGCTTTTATAAAGACACGCTTTTATTAAAACACGCTTTAATAAATCGATTTGTTAAAGCAACGGAATAGCTTGTTCAAGTAACAAATTTTATTGATAAGAAAATTATTTTGTTATTGCAACAAAAAAAAATATTACAATAACAAAGCGATTTTGTTAAAACGACAAAATTAACTTCATAGCAGTGAAAACTCATTTGTTATTGCAACTTAGTTCATCTTGTTAAATAAACTAGTTGATTTGTTATTGTAAGTAAATTCATTTTTTATCACAGCATATTTTTTTGTTATCCCAGTTTTTGTTGTCCTAACAAATAATTTTTATGCGTGCATGTAACTTAGATTTCACAAGCCACGAAGAGTCCGCCACCGTCTCTGTGACTAAGTTTAATTATTTTGCCGTGTCTACGTTCGTCCGTTGCTCATATGTATGTAGGGGAGTAGAATATTGGTGCTCAGTAACCGAAAACGTGTATGAGATATATAAAGAATATAAACAATTTGTTAAGTGGTAAGACAGGTAAAATTTTATGAAAACGTAAAAATTAAAAAAATATGTAACCTTGTTATATAACAAGCCTAATGATAGATAAAGATATTTTTGGAAGAAAGAAGAAGGTTCTCAGTAACCAGTCCATTGCTCGTGGAAACATTATGGAAAGAAAAAACAAACAAAAATATAATAAAACACAGAGAAAAAGGACATTAGAGTAAAAGAAGACAACAGTCAATAAAACGAACGTCAAAACTTTCAAGCGAGGAATTAGAAGAGATAAAGAAGAAAAGAGCGCTTTATATGAGAAATTACAGAGCTAAACAGTCAGAGGAAGCCAGAGCAGCTCGTTTGCAGCAAGTGCGTGATTCCATGGCTGAGATCCGAGCCTCAGAATCGATATACAATCGTTTATAAAATAAAAATTAATATATAAAATTTTCGTTTTTTATTAATTATAATTAAACGACACTGAATTAATTAGCCATTCGCATTTGATGATCTACAATTGTCGATTAGAATTTAAAAAAAAATCTAACTCAAATAATTGATTTTTTCATAAGTTACAGTGTTTCCGGAGTTTTATACATGACGGACAAGAAAATTGTTTGACCTATTTTGATATTTTTTTCCGTTTCTATTGCACTAAATTAAGTTTTAGCAAGTATAGAATTAATCTTCGTTAAATTATCTCGACAATAGTATACAAAATATCTTGATTTCTTTAACTAACAAGGCTGTAATACTAAAAATAGTTGCTAAAATAAGGCGAAAAAAATTTTTCGATCGTAAAGCACTCTCTGATGCTTCGCATCATGAGTCGTGCAATAGTTTAAAATTAAAAAAACAAGCTATTATAAATAATCCAAACTAAAAAGTAGAAAATAAATAATAGTTTAAAAAAACTAAAAAACACACTTTTTATAGAAAACCGAACTAAAAAATAGAAAATAAATTTAAATGAATTTAAATTAAGAAAATAGTGTTAAAATTTCAATGAATATAAATTAATAATAGTGTGAGTAAAAAAAATGATTTTATTTTAAAAAAAGCGTGGGGTGCTTCTTAAGATATTATCGAAATGATAATCACTCTATTCATATCTGTCAATAAAATATCTATGACCATTGACACCATGCACCCCACGCTTTTTTTAAAATAAAATCATTTTTTTTTACTCACACTATTATTAATTTATATTCATTGAAATTTTTAACACTATTTTCTTAATTTAAATTCATTTAAATTTATTTTCTATTTTTTAGTTCGGTTTTCTATAAAAAGCGTGTTTTTTAGTTTTTTTAAACTATTATTTATTGTTTTATCTTTCTATAGATAACACCCAACGCTATACTTATTTCTGTCACAGTCGAACCCGTTCTTCGCTAAACACGCTAATTCAAATATTTTTTAAGTAAAAGAAAATGCTTCTAGATGGTGCAAATAAATAACACTGAGTAAAAGATGCTAAATAAAACCTAAGAATGACAAAAAATCTGCAACTAGAAGTTCCTTAAAAATATTAATCAACTTGAAGCGTATAACAGTAAAATCGCCGCATATTTCACAGCTTCTAATCTCTGGGCACGCCTGTCCGCAACGCAATAAACCCGCCAACTTGTGTCATAATATTCATATGTGAAGTCGGAATACGTCTACTCAAAGTTAGTGATTCACTTCGACGTAAATACACTTTAATAAAACTTTATTAAAAGTTATATACGTAAGGCTATATGCGTTGCATTTCGAATTATCCTTGCTTTTACGGCTTTCAATTTTAAGTACACGGTTCCTGGATTATTCGCTTTTGCGTGACGCGTTTCTATTATTTGTCTTAATTTTCTTCATGTTCTTGTTGTTCATGTCAATATTTGACTATTCAAAATTCAAATTCAAAATAGCTTTTATTACGTAGATCTATACAAAGATTTTTGTAACACGTCTATATAATTCTAAAAACTACCACCGGATCGGAACGCGGCCATTGCCTTTTCTAGTGTGGCGTTTCTGATATTTGTCTTATTTTTGGTTTTCTTATTTACGTTGTCTTTGACTATTTCCTTTTCTACCTACTATTTTGAAAGGAATTATTAATTATCTAAATAATTCAGTGATTGAGGTATGATGTAATAGCTTAAACAAATAAAGAATTTTTCATTATCATATCAGATTACGCAAAAAGAAGAGGGTTATATATTCGACTACGATATTTTTACGTATGCGATTCTCCATAATTTCTGAACTGATTTATAATTTTTAATTGGTTGAGCGTACTTTCGAGTTGGTCACATTGCCACCAAGACTAGATTTGATGATAGAACCCCAGATAAATCGATTGAAATGCGTGATTTTTGATAAATGATCCATGATTTTTTTTTATTTTTTGAAATCTAAATCGGTATTTTGCACTTTCACAGGCCTTAAATTATAAATAATATTCTGTAGTTGTTACTTAATAACATTACAAAAATTTCTCAGTTCTTATTTGTAGAAATTTTTTTTGAGTCGTAGTTGATATTTTGGATTTACGAGAAATATACAATCTCACAACAGATGAGCGTGGATAATGCATGCGATATGCTGTCAGTAGTTCATGGACTGTTCAGTCCAAATCATCTAGCTTTGGCTGAGTCTACCATGATATGCCAAGGTGTATAGTAAAACAGGAATTACCCAGCTGTTAAAAGAGCTAACCTTGTTGTTGTCCTGGCAACAGAATTTTCAACACTTTTAAAATTTTTTATCAAAGAAATGCTCCACCTCGAACTGTTTGAAGAAATTAAAATGACGAAGTGGAACCAAATTATCAACAGATGCAAAATCATTCTTAATAGCGTATTAATAAGTTGTATCGCCTAGTAATTACATCTTAAGACAATTTCAGCCCTTTGTCGTGATATTCTAAGCGTTATAAACGGTAGGTATATTAATATTTCAGAACTGTCAGTAATATTATTAGCTAGATACTTATCTGAAACTGCGGCTTCAATATACGTGATGAGGGTTGATTAGCCTCGTGCGTGCAAATTAAACGAGCGACATAAAGGCAGCGTTACAAATTGATATTGTCAATTATTGACTATTGATTGTGTAATTATAATACTATTTCTTAGTAAACAAATAACTAAAGTGGCCTTAGGGACTCTTTTTATGAGGGGGGTCAGCGGATAAGCAAACGGCTCTCCTAATGGTAAGACAACCGTGGCCTATAAACACCACAGTTACATAGTGACATAAATGTTACTCACTATAGACACCATAGTTACATAGTGACATATATATTACATACTATATACAACATAGTTAGAAAGTGACATATATGTTACACACTATAGTCACCATAGTTACATAGTGACAGAGATATCACATACTATATGCACCATAGTTACATAATGATATAGATGTTACATACTATAGACACCATAGTTACATAGTGACATAGATGTTACACACTATAGTCACCATAGTTACATAGTGACAGAGATATCACATACTATATACACCATAGTTACATAGTGACATAGATATCACATACTATATACACCATAGTTACATAGTGACATAGATGTTACATACTATAGACACCATAGTTACATAGTGACATAGATGTTACACACTATAGACACCATAGTTTAATAAAGACATATATGTTACACACTATAGACACCATAGTTACATAGTGACAGAGATACCACATACTATATACACCATAGTTACATAGTGACATAGATGTTACACATTATAGACACCATAGTTACATAGTGACATAAATGTTACACACTATAGACATCATAGTTACATAGTGACATAGATTTTACACACTATAGACATCATAGTTACATAGTGACATATATATGACATACTATAGATACCATAGATACATAGTGACATAGATTTTACAAACTATAGACATTTTAGTAACATAGTGACATAGATGTTACACACTATACACACCATTAGTTGCATAGTGACATAGATATTACATACTATAGACATTATAGTTACATAGTGACATAGATATCACATACTATATACACCAATTACAAGAGCGTCGCTGTCCCGAGGCTGGAATAAAAAGCCTATTGTGCACAAGCTAAGCCAAGTCCTATCCTACACTCCAAACCGGAGACAACCCTTGGTGGCTACAAATACTATGGAAATAGTTTTGTTGACTAGTTTGTTGACTATAGGAACGGAGATTTACTGCAACCTTTTTGCTTACCACGTATTTCGCTCACCACCAACAAATTCCAATAAAACTTGCTATTTGTCAATTGGAACACACTAACTGGTACATTTAATTGAAAACCTGATTTAGATTTTTTCATTTTAAATCAGACTAAATTGAAAAGTAAATCTATCAAAGGGGTTACGCAACGATTTCCGAGTTAAAACGTCCCAATGAATTATTAACTAACTGGATCGCTAATTCAATAAAGATTGCGGATACACATTGCTGTGATATACGGACATGTTTTTGCATGGACTTAATTTCATAAATAATAAAGTGTATTTGGTATGTAGAGAGGGACACCAAAAATACATGGACAAATTGCCTAAAGCCGCAATCGGAAAGGGTAACTATCTGCTAATGATCGTTTGATTTAGCTTTTAAAATAAAAAAATGTGAACCGTGACGGGACGCTTGGCAGATGTGAAACATTGACATTATTTTGTAAAAGTAATATGCAAAAAATAACAGATTGTGATAGGAACTAAATATGTCATAATGATAAAATAAAATATTACGATAGGAGAGAATCGCAAAGTCGATTGCGCCACACCGTACACACTACTGCATATAGACTGTATATTAGCAGCCCGTCCCGGCTTCGCATGGATGGACAAATTTCTAATTTTTCATAGAAATAAGGCACCCTATGTGCATCAGCAAAAATGACTCCTTCTAATAGTAAAATGTTTTTTCAAATCGGTCCGGTAGTTTTGGAGCCTATTAAATACAAACAAACACACAATCTAATCTTTCCTCTTTAACAGTATAGTGTAGATGATATATCGACAGCAGTTCCACGTACCGGGTCCAATTGTGTTTTGAAACCATACAGAAAACTATCGAAATACCCATTTAAAATCTGTCCCGAGTTCTGAAATGAGATCCCGGGTTCGTATCCCGGGTCGGGCAACAAAAAGAAATTGAATGTTTCCATTTTTTTTAATAAAAAAAATTTTGGCGGGATTGGATATGTGCCCGGTTGGCGATAGACTTGCCACCTATCACATTGTGGGACTTAGTGTCTTCGGCTAGTCGTGGGTGCCCTGGTTGTGCCTACTTACCTCTGTATACCCCTACCTACCTCTTCGGGGATATGGGCGTAAAGATACTTTTTTTTTAGTTCCGTTGCGATGTGAAAAAATGAAAGAAATACATATAAATAAAATTTTAATTAATTATTTTAAGTAATTTTAATAATTTGTCCATTTTAATTGACAATATACTTATCCCCATCGCCTGAGAATCTAGTTATTCCTACAACTCACTATCTGGGTGAATTTTAATATAATGGTAGGCATCTTTAATATCTTAAGATTTTAAACTTAAATCGTCGCGTGATACTATTTTTTTTTATTTTTTATACAGGATAGTTGATGGATGGATAGACGTTATCATAAAAATAGCAAGCACACACTGGACGCGAAAGATGAAGACAGAAAAAAATGCTCATCTTTGGATGAGGGAGAACCCCTCTCAACGGAGGGTCCGTTGAGAGGGGTTCTTATTCCCGTAAAATATAAA
>NJDC01003782.1:66205-81596 GCA_002245475.1 Calephelis virginiensis
CTATTTTGTAAGGACCTCAATAATTATAGAAGACTAGCTGAGCCGAGAGATACTGTGAACTTTAATAAACTGTGAAAATTAAACCTTGTCCAGATAATGACTAACACAACAAAGAAAGAATTACTAGCCGACACGGTGAATTTCGTATCGCTTGCCATTAACAGCTACTAACAGTTTGTACGGATTACAGCATTCCTTATTTCCCATTTCCCCTGCAATTTACCCGACTTTTCTTTTCATAAGACCCTTCTCTTGACAATAACTAACATAAATAATAAAGAATTGGCAAAATTGGTCCATCCGTTTAAGCGTGATGTGATGACCACGCGAAATGAGTATTTTTTTTTTTGTAAAAAATACTAGCCATCCCGTCGAGCTTCTTCTCGCTTGTCATTAACATCTACTAACAATTTGTATGGAAGAAAGCGTTGTCTTTACCATTTTCCCTGTAATTTACCCGTCTTTTCTTTTCATAAAAACCTTCTCCTGACAATAATTATTACAATAAAAAAAAACAATTAGAAAAATTGGTCTATCCGTTCAGGCGTTATGTGATGACCACGCGAAATGGAAATTTACTTTTATAGTAAAAAAAAATATCTTCACGCCTATATCCTCGCAGAGGTAGGCAGAGGCATAAACTAAGGCACCCACAACTAGCCGAAGCCACTGAGTCCCACAATGTGATAGGTGGCAAGCCTATCACCAACCGGTCACATAGCCAATGCCGAGCAACGTTTTTTTTTATTAGAATTGAAAAATCCAATTTTCTTTTTGTTGTCTAACCCGGGATTTTAACCCAGAATCTCATGCAGTCAAGTCCAAAAACTGAACCGCTAGACCACAGAGGCATTTTTATAGATTAATGAAATGCGTAACTACATGAAAACTTGAAAATTGTTGGCAGGATACTAAAGAGTTAAAACAGCGGTCGGCAATCCGCGGCCCGCCGAAGTCTTGCTTGCGGCCCGTGAATATCTTGAAAATAAGTTATAAATATCAAAATAAATTCATGAACGTTTCGCGCTTGACCGTATAATATACGGCGCATTGTGTAGATTCAGCCTTAAGAACGCGCTTCTCTCCGCGCAATTATACGTAGGTACATTTGACTTCTAGGGTTAATATTGCAAGTGTGGCCCACCTTTAGTTTATTTGCCACCTTGTGGCCATTGCCTGCCAAAAGGTTGCCGACCACTGAGTTAAAATATCGCTGTTTATATTCCAGGATACAAACTACAGTCGCGCAACACAAATGGATACGGTGCACGCTTACATACCAAATGTGACCGACAGAATTATAGCTCCGAGGCCATACGAGACGTACGAGGAAATGATTGCGCGGTTAAACCATAACCACTACGCGACGGTTATTCAACGGGCTTTCAGACACCATCAATTTAGGCAGAAAGTCGATAGATGGTTGAAAGTATGCATGTAAGTAGTATTATTACCTGTTAGCTGTTGCCCGCGGCGTTGCCCGCGTGGTTGATGGTCCCACAGGATCGTTTTTTCGGGATAAAAACTGTTCTATGTGTTAATCCAAGTTACCCTCTATGTGTGTGCCAAATTTCATAAAAACCGGTTGAGCAGTTTTTGCGTGAAGGAGTGACAAACAAAGATACAAACTTTCGCATTTCAAATTTTCGACTTCGTAATAGTAGAATAGTTACTGTTTTCATAGAAAATTTCATCCCCAAATATATTGCCTTATCCTCTACTATAGCGCCTTTGGGGGTTGAACTTTTATTTTATTTTTTTTATTTTTTTGTGATACTGGAAGGCAAACAAGCACGCAGATTTCCTGATGAGATACCAAAGGTAGTAATGGTGCGTTGCCAACCTGCGACCGGGATGTTAGACCTCGACTAAAAATAAGTTGACCGGCTACCTTACCCTCCGAACCGGAACACGTCATGACGTTATGGCGGCAGGAATAGGTAAGGCGGTAGTACCAATCCGGGTGAATCGCTGCGAAACTCTACCACCAAGTCAGATGTCACGGTGTAAGAGCTGCCTGGCAAGGAAGGCAGATGGTCCATTCTGCAAAGGAGCCCGGACCATCACGGGGAAAAAATGGGGCTGAAAACAGTTTCAGCGGTTTAGACGTAGAAGAGTAACAGACAGACTCGCATTAAAATTTATAATATTAAGTGTTGAAAAACATTGATATAACAGTATCTTCCCACTCGTAACCCTGAACAGTTTGGCAGAGGCACAATCGGGGCACACAAGGCTATTTCCACAGTGAGATAGGTAGACAATTGGTTTCTTATCAAATCCCGAGCAACGTCATTTTTATTAGAAAATTGAAAAACACGTTTCTGAGTCAAACGACACGAGAATGGAACCCAGGACCTCATGTAGCCAAAGCTGACGCCGGACACTAGAAAGCCTAGAGGCTATATATTTTAATATGCATATATTTTTTATTTATTATGTACCTAACCTACTCTTAATAACTGGAATTATTTTTGTCTTGGTCCAGGGAGAGCGACGCACATGTAACGACTAAGGTGTTTATACACCACGGGTATCTCTTACCATCAGGATGGCCATGTGCTTGTTTATCTTATAAAAAATACATATTTTTCTTTCTTTAAGTATTGGCCTTTACGCTAGTATTTTGCCATTAGTCAAGTAGAAAATTGCTTCAAATTTTACATCAATTTTAACAAATTATAATTAGTCATCAGTCATAACTCATAAGTCGTCAGTTAGTCATGTCAGGCTCTTGGGTAAAGCGATGGCCTCATTACCCAAGCTCACGTAATGAGGTTTGGCGGCAACGAGGAAATACACGATACGCTAATCTCTTCCTGATTATTTCATTTCTGCACTTTCACTGAACGAAGTTGTACAAAATGCCACCAAAATTTACGAATTTCACTCAATATCAACACGAAATTCAATAATTATGAAAAACTTCGACCATCTTTTCTCTCGATGGCGCCAAAACTCAAAAATACATCTTCATTCCAAATTTGTTTTGACACTCTTTTTCGCTGGTCGAAGATATACCTATCACACTGCATTACTTTTGGTCATATAGGAGCCTATTAGAACAAGATAGAGCTAGTTAACTAAGGTAATTGTGTCATACCTATTTCTGTCGATGGAAACATTTTTATAAATAAAAATAACTACGTTAAAAAACCCAACTTCCAAAACTAAAAAGTCAAAAATAATATAAATTTAATATTAATTGTATACTACCTATAATTCATATGTGCTATTTAGTAATAGGTTTGAAGTCGCTTGAAGTCGTCGTCGCGAAGTGCGTCGTTTGAAGTCGAAGGAAAATCAGAAACTTCGGCAAAATCGGTGTACATACATCAAAAAAAATATACTGGCCGAATTGAGAACCTCCTCCAGTTAAAAATAAGCATACATCAAGTTTATCACTAATATCAATGGACATCTTCAACATTAGGAGTTAGTTGCTATGCAATGCCGTCTTCTAAAAAGTAACCTTCCTCTTTAAAATCTTTATGTCTAAACTTTTTGGAAACACTGATAGAGAAAAGCTGTTTTGAAAAAACTAACACTAATTCATTAGCATCAGTACTCAGTACTTTTACTTAATTTGTAAAGTTACCTAAATCATATGCGATATATTAAAAATTCATTATTTTAGGGAAAGGATAGAAAGAATGAAAGAAGAGGACAGATTGGAACAAGAAGCAATGGAGAAAAGATTACGCAAAGACCTCGTAACTAAAACATTTCCAAAAACTCGTGAAGATTTTGACCAGCTTTATGCAATGGTAAGTGGGTGGACTATATTCCAATAAAAAACAAATCAACTTTAAAGGATGCCTGATTTATTTTCTGGACATTGGGCAAAAGTAGTTTAAAATGTTCTAGAACAGTTATACCTAGACGTGGCAATAGCAAGCGCACATTTTTACATCCGGAACTTACCTAGATTTAGATTTTAGATTACCATGTAGATCAGAGGTTCCCAAACTTATTTCATGTAACGCCCACTTTGAAAATCAGTTGTTTTGTAGCGCCCCCCCCCCAGTTCCACATTTGAAGCGGTGAAAGATGACATGATTGCGAGGACGCTTTTCGCTTTTTGTAAGACATTGTGTGGAGTTTTGGCGCCATCGTGAATGAAGGTGGTCGTAATTTTTTCATTATTATTGAATTTCGTGTTTATATTGAGTGAAATTGGTTAATTTAAGTGGGAATCAGATTAATTTTGTTCAGTGAAAGTGCACAAATGAAATAATCATGAAGAAATTAAGGTACCTATCGTCTATTTCCTCGCTGACGTCAAATCGCAATGGCTTCGTTACTCAAGCTCATCTAGTGAGACGATCTTGTGTAACGAAGCCACCGCTTTACTCAAGACCCTGACCTGACATGACATATTGAATAAGAATTAACTAACTTGACATTGGCAAAATCGTCGTGAAAAATTATCGAAAGCCATATTTATAAAAGGAGAAGAAGACACTGTGCAAGCAATGGCTTACATACCAATCTGCTTTGACTGTCCTTTAACTTTCTAGCCACGCTGTTTCTTTTCTTTCTTTCTTTAGGTATTGACCTTCACGTTAGTATTTTGCCATTACTCAAGTAGAAATTTGCATCAAATTTATATATCAATTTTAATCTATATAATTAGTTTATATATTTATATATAATTATTTATTTAATATAATTAGTCATCAGTCATAAGTCGTCAGTAAGTCATATCAGACTCTTGGGTAAAGCGGTAGTCTTATTACACAAGCTCATGTAATGAGATTTGGCGGCAACGAGGACATACACGATACCTTAATTTATTCATGACTATTTCATTTGTACACTTTCACTGAACAAAATTGTACAAAATCAAAATTGACTAATTTCACTCAATATCAACACGAAATTCAATAATTATGAAAAAACTTCGATCATCTTTTCTCTCGATGGCGCCAAAACTCTAGCTACACTATAATAGTCTAGTCTGTTGTCAAGTTTTTCCGAAGTAAAATGTAACAATTTTTTGACAGTGCTCAGACTCTTCTTAACTTTTGTTGCCAACTCTTCAAAATGAAAGACCCATTCTGTCGACTGACTCGTCCTTTCCGATGTGAAACAATACACCCAGGTTTTGTCAACTGTTAAAATAAATAGTAAAACTTCTTAAGAGGGTTAAAATAAATGGCAGAACTTCTTTGGGTTCTGTGGTTACGATTGGCGTATCGCAAGGCTCTATTCTAAGTTCATTTTCGTTTCTTATTATAAGTATATAAATGAAATTAGGGTAAGTCATTCATATAAGGGATATCCATGATATTATATTATTCGCGGATGACACTTCACTTATATTTAAAGTGAAAGATAATTAGGTAAGTATAACGAAGTGAACAATACGATATTCAAAGTTGTACGTTGATTAACAGTTAACAATTTTCTTTTTAATGGTAACAAAACGAAGTGTATTACATTTTCGATGCCCAATGTTAGGCGAGTAGATACCAATGGATCTAAACCAGATCTAGTTGAATCCACAGTCTTTTTTGGTGGTTTGGAGAAACTGGCAAATATGCTGTTCAACAGCGTTTGCAGCTAATAAATAAGAACACTAACAGGCTATGAAACGACTCGAATAGCGTATTTTAGCTATTTTCATAGTCTAATGTCTTCTGGGATTATTTTTTGGGGAAATTCTGGGGATATACGTAGGTAGCTACTATATTTGTATTACAAAATAGAGCTATTAGATCTATTGATAATCTTACTGTAAGGGATTCCCTTCGAGAAATTAAAAAAAATAAATATTTTAACCTTCAGTTCTTAATACATTTATGAGAATTTAATGTATGTTAAAAAAATCTATGTATATTTACAAAATATGTGATGTTCACGATGTAAATACGAGAAATAAAAATTATCTAGCAATATACAAAACTCATCTCCATAAAATTAGTAATCATTTTTGGGTCAACAATAAGCTGCCCATTGGTATCAGAGATCTACCTATATATACCTAAGTTTAAAAAATGTATAAAAGCAAAATTATGTAAGGAAGGCTATTATCAGAGTAATTTGTAATGTGTATTGTTGTACTTTGTTACTTTTTATTTTAGTTAAAATTAGATCGTATATTTTTTTTTTATAATGTAATTGAAAAAAAAACTAGTCCGTTTAGTTTCTTTCGCCGGATCTTCTCAATGTGTGGCCGCGATCCCGATCCGGTACTTAGTAGTTTATAAAAATGTCGACGCGCACAAGTACCACTTGTATGGTTTTTTTTTATGAAATTGGAATTGCCTTCCGCAAGCAGACGGATTTCCTGATGGTAAGAAATTCACGCCGCCTAGAGACAGCAAAGGTGGTAATGGTGCATTGCCAACCTGAGGCCGGGATCTTAGGCCTCGAGCAAAAGTAAGTTTACCGGCTACTTTACCCTCCAAACCGGAACACGTCATGACGTTATGGCGGCAGGAATAGGTAAGGCGGTGGTACCAATCCGGATGAGTCGCTGCGAATCTCTACCACCTAGTCAGATATCACGGTGTTAGTGACGGTAAGCCTATGTTCGCTTTTAACGAGCTGCCTGGCAGGAAGGCAGATGGTCTATTCTGCAAAGGAGCCCGGACCAACACGTGAATAAAGATTTTTCTGGTTCTGATTCTGTTATAATGTTATAGACAGCCAATGGCTCGCGGCTATGAAACTTTTCTACAATTTTACGCCAGCACTCTACACGCAGTTCATATTGGTCTTCAGTTAAATCACGCGGTATCCATCGAGTGCAAAGCTGCCGAACCTTCAGTTGCTCATGCAAAATTTTTTGCACTTGATTCATTCCAATGCCTAATTCAGTACGAATTTGTTGACTAGTATTTTTTGAAGTGAAAACTTCTTTAGCGGCGTTGCGCACTTTTTTGGAATGGGTAAAAACTTCTAAACTGACGTCAGATCGTCAGAACGTAAGACGGCGCACTGCGCGTGCGCGAATAAGACACCGCGTGGTCTAAAGTAGAACGTAGATTCATCGCTGTTTTTGTATTGCTTAGATATTTCCGAAGAGTATAGAATTCGCAACGGATAATACGCCGCAATATACCTACCATTACATTCTCATAAGACAACATGATAGCAGATACGTATAATATCAACAGACATTGCTCTATTTGTTCCATCTTGAAAATAAGCTTCATGTATAGACGAGCAATGTTCGATATACAGATAATATGACGACGCTCCTATCCGTCTCGTAGTCTTACTTTATCGAGTTTCTGTCAAGCCAAACGTAGGTTATTGATATGAAAATAATATTTGTGCATAAATGATAGTAATTTCATACTGATAATTAAAGCAATTCGCGCAAAATTATTCCCTAACCATTCCAAAATATCAAAAATGCACAACGTTAATATTCAAGTTTTCACTTCTGCCGGCACTCCCGGAGTGCAACTCGTCTTTTTTTTGTCAGTCATAATTTTATGTTTTCACGTTTATCATCATGGGACATGGAGATGATCTCGTCCACGTTTATATTCTCCGGTCCATGAATATGCAGATTGCAGAGCTACGAGATGGTGCTTCATCTCCAAATGTCAATTGAAGTCTGGCAACTCCCTTATTTAATTAAGCTGCAGCGTAAATCGATTTCATTGTAATAGCTACACATAATTATCTGAACCTCGCCAAATTGAAAAAACAAATGACAGTCTCGAAAATCAAAAAATTATGTTTTATAATTTTTTTAAGTGGCCATTTCCAGAAACTTTTAGTAGGCTAAACGTCCGCCAGATCGCTAGTAGAACGGCATATTTTGATTTTAATGTTAAATCGTCGCGTATTATAAAATAAACAGAGTTGGTTAGTATCCCGTATAAATAAATAAAAATGTTAGTAGAACGGCACTTTAATGATCAACCATTAAACTAGTATTAATCAAAAAATTCTAGCTTCCTGCGACGCGGGTTAGTCAGAACGTTCTACAGTAGCTTTTCTACTATTATTGAGAATACTTGCACAACAGGCCCAATATCCCAGCCACAGGGTAGCGACGCACATATAGACGGTGCCAATAAGCCACGATTGTCTCTATCATCAGAAATTCGGAAAAACAAGAATAGGTTAGGAAGGATACCTAAATAAGCACTTGGGTAAGTAGCTGCTGATAATTGAAAAAGCTGCTAGCTTACCGGTCGGCAGCCAAGCTAGTGATGGCCCGTAAGCCGTATCGCGTAATACCCTAGCTTTTATTCCACTTCAATTCTGTGACCATTTTGGTTTATATTTTAATAGTTATTCTGCTATTCGGGATGGCAACGGATTCAACGAAAGTTAAAATCCATATAGTTACAGCTAACATCGAGCTATAAGTATAAACCATTTATACTATATTTTATATATAGATAAAATAATTTTATTATTATTTAGATATTTTACAAAATTCACAGGTTGATCGATGGAAACATGCAGAAATAGCAAGAATATCACAACTACATTCAAAAGGCCCCAAAATAGCAGAATTCACACTTCTACTTGATAAAGAAGTTGAATTGTTAAGATGTATAGAAGGGTATAGGGTCAAAGTCAAAGAAGATAGTAAAAAAATAAAAGAGCAAAAGTTTCTAGAAGAAATTTCAAAACCAGTCGCATGGTATGGACGAGATGGAAAGTTGATTACGATGGAAACTATTGAGGTACAAAAAGCAAAAAAACTTAAAGAACTGTACAATTCTTTTCTTCGTGAAGACATGGAGGTGAATGAAAGGATAGAATTACTGGTTGATATGAAATTTGCTTTACAAGAATTCAATCATTCTTTGGCTGAAGAAATTATAGCTCTTCTTGATAGAGAATGTGATCTCCTTGTCCGGAGATACAATAACCAACAGTTGGAATTCCTTCGACAGCGTATTGCTGCCTGCGTAATTCAATTGATCAAAACATCTGAGCTAAATTCAGAAGTTAGTAAATGCAAAGCTATCAGAGATTACAGAAAAATGGAAAATAGTAAGCTCTACTTCTGTGAAATGTGCCACCAAGTCAAACTCTACAAAGATTTTCCTTTGAATGCCAAAATGAGCGGATTTTTAATCTGCACGTCATGTTCTTGGAAGGATGTTTCAGAACGTTTATGGATCGATATGACACCATACAAATTTATTTTAAGAGCCGTTCAGAGAGATGAAAGAAGACGAAAATGTTGGGGATCATTAGCCTTTGTGCTTCAGGAAAAAGATATATTTTTCATAGTTGAAAAACTTTGGCACTCGCACTCTGCTATAAGTGAGTGTAATGATATATCTGAATTGCGATTGTGTCGATGGCACGTGAAAGAAGACTGGTCGCCATGGAATTGCTTTCTGATCACAGTTCAAGAAATGAAAGCACATTTAAAACTGGAGAATCCTGAAGCTGTTTATGATGAGGAATTAGTTAAAAAAGTTGCTAATAAACATAAGTTGGCAAAGGCCAATTTTGAGCAACTAATGGTTGTGAATAAACGATTTACAGAATCTGGAGACTGGCAAAATATTAAGGCTCCTGCTATAGCGCGAGTAAAGGCTGTAGACAAAATATGACGTTGAATCGTAGAATTAGTAATCATGTCCTTTCCGTATTATGGTTTTTGTAGTATTTATTGTTGTCGAATAGCGATCTGCATAAATCATGTGTAACTTGTTGAAATACATATTTGTTAGTAAATTATTATTTATTACAGTTACTAATATTTAAATGTTTTTGTTTTAGTTTATTTTTTTTTTCACAAGAGCTTAAATGTTTTATCCTTAGTCATTTATAAATTTCCATTGCAACTTTGCAAACACGTGATTTATTTTTAATGAACGATTTGTAAAGGTGATGATATAAAAATAATTGTGTTTCAAGATATTTTAAACGAAACAATAATTTATTCGTCAAGTTCTATTCACATTAGATACTTTTACAGTATTACTCAGACTAATTCAATACAATGAAAATTAAACTTTAAATAATTGCTTCCCTGAAATATTCGAGGTATGTACCTAGTATCGATACTGTTCATAGCACTTTTTTGAAGGTCCACGAACAGCTTTCTCTTCAACTTAGCTCAAAACTGACAATACTATTTATTTTTTATACGCCTTAAAAAGTTAACACTTATGCTGCACTCAGAAATGTGAATTATCTTTTAATCAGTAATTTAGCCAACATTTTCCATACAAAATTGTGACTTAATTTTAGATTAATATTAATTGACGTCTCTTTGTGGGGTTGTAAGGTCTCAGGTGTTTAGGCCACATATATCTTTCACCATCTCCAAAACAGTTTTCTATCTGTTATTAGTCAGAGCTCAAATGGTACAAATAAAAAAACAATTTTATTTAAATCGTCCTTCTTTTAATAATTACACGTAATACTTTATAACATAATTACACGATACATTTACAATAATCATTTTCAAGATATCAAACTCTCTCGATTATCTAAAACAACATATAATATTCAAAACATAAGTGTGATAAAAAAGTGTTTTTCAACGAAATGCATTAAGAAGCTAAGCTTATTTTATACACCTTTATTTAATAAATTACGTAAATATAATTTAGGCATAAGAATTACTAAACTGTACAACAAAATCCCAGTCTATAAATAAATTTCTTAAACATAAGGTAGTCCAGAAAAGAACTACAATTCATATTGTAAAGTACCCACATGTTAAAATAAACTAATAATTAAGTAAAGCTGTCACAAACATATTACTACTACGGGAAAATATTTTTTAAGTTATGGAAGGTCTGGTAAATGTATTCGCTTAAGTTTAAATGGGTTTCAACGTCAATATGACACACATTTTTTTAGGAATTAAATAAAAATAAAATACATTTTTTTGATTATTCAATAGGAGTTCAAGTATGTAATGAGCCTTTTAAATATTAGAAATAGTGGTAATAGTCAGCATTGTTAATCGTCGACTTTTTGGTATTGAATTTAATTATATCGAAAGGATTTTTTTTACCCACGGGTAAGTGACTGACAAATAGTCGAGGTAAAAAATACGGTCCGAATCGCACACCAAGTAAAAGATCGCCATTAGTAGCACTCATAGAAAGTTGAAATAAGAATACGCCGTCCTGTCACGTATTATATACCGTCACGTATAGGTCATTAATATGCAGAAAATATATCCACACCGCAGGTTTGTTTGTTGTATAAAGGCAATGACAACGTTAAGATAAGAAATTACGGAATGATTTTTAGCTGGGCCGACATTTTGTGTAGATTATTGGGGAATACCGATATTGATAGTAAGCAACTCCTTCGCAAATACACGATATGGTGAAAAAAGATATTAAAATAAAAATGAACGCGGTTGAAAAAACTAGTTTAATTCCACTTAAGGTAAGCGTCCACATGTCGGCATCGTTTCTTTATGGATTCGAGCGATACCAGCAAACGGTAGTACATACGACACATACCATGAAACCGATGCTATTTCTTGGTTTTTGTAGTAAACGTTGGTTTCTAAAATAACGGAGGAAAGCAAACCAATTTATAATAGCTTGTTTGCTAGCATACCAGGAATAAAATGCTACAAAATCTAAAAACTAAGAGTTTATAACATGTAGAATGTTCCACTCTATTTGCTGATTTATTAAGTCATTTTTTTAGTATTTTCGTACGTCTGAGGAAGTTTATTAAATACACTTGTACTCACGGACACGAAGCGGCTACAACAATCAGCATGACGTCATCGGTGAGCATCACAAAATTTCCCTTTGGAGCATCGACAGTGCCGATGAGAAATATCTAACGATCCGTACGGTGTGGATCAGAGAATTGTCTGAATCTCTATGCAAAGAATACTAAGATCCGATTCTTACGGTGCCTCTGATGCGTACGACGCGGACATGTGAACGCTTACCTTTATAATCCGTAAAAGCGCCGTCGATAACAAATATCACGTATCAGTCAACTAAAAAGTTAAAAGTTAATGTTGAAATAAATAATAAAATACTATACAAAATAATAAATAAATAACAATATCAGTCAAAATTTATTTTATCATAACATATTAAGTGTCTTGTTTGTAATTATGTTTCTAAATTAAACTGGGTTTGACCACTGAATTTTAGTGGATGTGTGTCACACTGCTAGAAGATACTCTTATTCATTCCTTAATGACAATGTCAATTTGTGAACCATGTAAAAAGGTAAACTGTAATATTTAATCAATTCATTGCATAATGCGGTTTTATACAAATCTTTATTTAGGATATGAGAATAAAATTGAAAGACAGTAATAAAAGAAAAGTGATTTCCGTAACCTCTGATTTACTATTTAACTACCGTATCACAATACTCCCAAGAATATAAGCAAGTAAATGTAAATTTATGTTTGAAAAATATTTTTTTAGCAACAGCTAAATATTACTGCAGAAACATAGTTGAGGAAAAATACTTTGCACACCACAGTATAAACTTGTCAAATACTTCATTCCATTGTCTCAGCAAAATCTACAGTATCAAACAATGTATACGGAGAAAGTATATTTCCTGAACTATATTTAAATTTAAAAATCGTAATGGGAAATTAATATGTCTTTTTATTAGAATCTGTTTTAATATTTGTAACCGGAAGAATGTCGAATTTTATTAAATTTATAATTTATTGCAACGTTTTATAAATTATAAATTTATCCGAAACCCACACACAGAATTAGCTTTGTTAAACTTCAGAATATTGTCATACAGAGCGATGTTTTACGAATACATAATCGATATTTGCGCCAGTCAGCCCGATCATATATAATCGATATTTGCGCTAGTCAACTCGATCATATATAATCGATATTTGAGTAAGTCAACACGAATCATGTATAATCGATATTTTCGCCAGTCAACTCGATCATATGTAATCGATATTTGCGTAAGTCAACTCGGATCATATGTAATCTATATTTGCGCAAGTCAACTCAGATAATGTTTAATGAATGTATAATCAACTCGATCTTTTCGACCTCACCCATTTAGTAATGATTTTTCCATGTGTGTTCGAGTAACTTGCGTTAGTCTCTAAAACAAGCCTTACACAGTTTTATGAAAAATCTACAATTTAAAACAATTTCAATGCAATAATCCTAATTAAAATTTGAAAATATTAAAATGTAAACGAACTCGTTTATTGCTGTCCTAGCTCTAATAACTATTGGATGTAATTTCAACATTTGTCCTACTTATTCATGTAAGCATAATAATCAATCTCTCGTTTGCAAGCAACCAACAACGTCAGTTTTTGTACATTTCGCGAGAACATTTTTTGATCGCGTTCCGTCGCATGACGACGGCGACTAAAATCTCATAATACATTACAAATAACTTCATTATTCTATATTCTCAGTGTACCCAATCTATTAGCTAGCTAATTTATTTACAATAAATTGTGCCTCATAAGAATACTCCATAATTTGTAAACCTTTAAAACCTCTATAATACAAAGAGTGCTGTCACAATATTCACATATAAGAATACATTTATATTGTACACTTATTCGTCTATGTTTGCACTTTTATATTGCCAAATGAATGGCTTAAACTCGGAATATCTCAATTTAATTAAGATTTCATAACCCATTACCAAAATCAACTCAACTATATCAACGTTATTTACACGGAGAAACATTATTACAAAAGTTTTAAGGGACTGTGCATACGGACAGTTTATACAAATTGCGTATGTATATCAGCGAGGGTCGGGTGTCAGTTATATTATATGTACAGATACTAAATTTATTAAATATACTTCTTTGAATAACATTAACTATTATTAAGTAAATTCCGATCTGTTTTTAAATCGGATTATTGCACTAATCGAAGAAGGAAAATAATTATGAATAAAAATTGATAGAATAAATATTTAATAGCATTATCTGTTTTCCATTCTTTTTAACTATTTTGTTCTCTTTTTTCTTTGGTTTTGACAGTATTTCCATTGTTGATGTCTAGAGATGATTTTGTAGTAAGTATCAATCATGAATGTATTTTATAGATATGATATATAGATAGCATACAAGTATATCATTTGAAAAAAAAATTTTAAAAGAATTTCTTTCATATTCAATTAAAAATATCCCCAATATTCCTTGTCAGATTAGCACAATTTTTGATGTATGAAATAATTTTTGTAATTATTTTTAAGTGAAAATATTCAATAAAAACATGCAATGGACCAATTAAAAAAGTAGCCCAGTAAATATGTTTTAGTAACATCAGTATCTAAATTAAAATTTTAAATTAAAATGGTACACACAATTGTAACAAACAAAATTTTAGTCTTCGTTTTTTTTTAAACTGAACAAGTACCGATGTTACTGTTATAGTGTCAATAGGATCTTTATATTCAATTAACGGATACTTTTTATTCCTTGTGTATAGTAGGTATATATACATAGTAATAAGCAAAATTGGTCTTAGTCTGCCGTTCCAATAAGACCAAGACTAAGAATGGTCATGCAAGGCCAAAATTATATTAGATATATATTACACATTTTCATATTTACTGGGCTATAACACAGCAACCTGAGGTAAACATATTATTCACTTAGAATTTTTTTAAAAAGTTTAAAGTAGGTAATTCAAAGAAATCTTTAAATAATATGAATAGACATGAAGTACTAATGTGGCATAATGTATAATTTCTTTCTTCTTCTTCATAATGGAAAGGGTTGTGAGCTTTGGACTGCAAAAAATACCTAAAGACATTCTGTCAAAAATAATTATTATTTCGGTCATTTGTATTGTACCATTAATTACTTCCTAACAGATATCGGAATATCAATTTAAAACTTTATTTATTCACAAAATAATTTGCACTCACTCATTTTTACACAAAATGTCAAATAACACTATGCCTTGATAATTTACAACCTCGGTACAAGTACACTGCACTAGAAAGTATTAAGTCAATGTTGGTCCTGTAATGCGACAAGTCTCACTGGTTCAAAACTCAGTCATCGTATAACACTACAATTGTCTTGATAACTCACATTGGTACCAGTACGGTGTAGTGGAATGGTTTCAGTCGGCTGTAATTGAGTTGACAGAGCTGACCGAGTAATCGAGACCAATGAGGTTTTCAACATTTGGCCGAGACAAGTCGCGGGGCCCTTCCGTCTCACTGGCCATGGCCGCCTCTTCTTCTTTGTCGTTGTTTTCCATGAACTGGATTATTCGTTGAGTTGATTTGACGTGCGCAACTATTGCTGCTTCGGCCTGAAATTTAAATATATTTATTAAAGATACAACTATTAAGGCGACAGTTTGTATCTGTGAATATACAATAATATAATGTATCATTGAATTGATAGGAATAAAAGCTGTGTAAGTAACAACAGTACATTCCTTATCTATATATATACTATAATATACAGTCGTGGTCAACTAATTAG